>PVJI01012216.1:0-52553 GCA_004026765.1 Micronycteris hirsuta | reverse complement strand
TTTTGTTGGTTATGATCCGGTTAAAGGTGAGATCATATGGTATTTGTCCCTCACTGCCTGGCTTACTTCACTTAGCATAATGCTCTCCATGAACTGAATCTTTAAACACAAGTAGTTGTGGAGGGAAAACAGTTATCTGGATAGAGGCGTGAGCAGGGTTACAAGGTGTGTTTGGGCTGGAGTAACGAGTTATACGGAGGGACGGCAGTGGGGAGACTGTTTAGGGGCAGGCGGTTGAGGAATTTCAACAGGGCGGGGAATGTTATTGTGTTTTTACTTTAGCAAAGCCTCTGCAAGTTGAGGGGGGACTGACTAATGAAGAAGAACCAGAAATTAGTTAGACATGATGAAGGTCTAAATTATACTTGAGAGGATGAAGAAGCAAGGGAGAGAGAGAACTGAGAGAACATGGGCTGGATGGGTGAGAAAGGGGTCAAGTCTGCACGGATTCTATTAATGGAGACAGACAAAGTAGGAGGAATGGGCTGCACCTGGGCGTTCGGGAGAAGGTGAGTTCTGCTTTGACAATTGGCGTGCGTGCCTGCAGAACACCCCAAGGGGCAGACTTGGAAGTTCCGAGCCTAAACTTCAGGAGAGAATCAGGGTCGGAAGCAGATTGGCGAGTTACCCCGTGAGCGATGAATTCCTGGGAGTCAGGAAGGCTGCGGGTACGCAGCCGCAGCGCCGAGGCCACGGAGGGGGTGTCGCTGAAGCAGAGAGGCTGCGAAGAGCGGTTGTGTAGGAGGCAAGAGGGTAAGAAGTTTGAAGCAAGTGTGGTCCTTCCTCTACGGCAGATGCTGAGAAAGGGTGGGGTAGGGTGACGTTGAATTTGACAATTAGAAATTTTCTGGTGGTCAGGAGAAGGGGTGCTCCAGAGGAGGCAGAAGCAGGTTGCAGAGCGCGCAGGGCCCTGGACGGGGAGAGAGTCTGGTGGCGTTTGCTGGGGTGGTTCATGACTGTTGCAGTGACCAGGTAGATTGCGGGGTGCGGTTCTGGAAGGTGGTGTTCTGTACTCAGCAGAGGAGCTTGGCGACTGTGGTAGCACCGAGGAACCTTGCAGCGGCACCAGATTGGCTACTTTTGTTGTGGGATTCGTGAACGAAATTACATTTTGAAGTAAATAATGTATGTGTTTTTTATGTTATCTGCTGTTTTATTTTCTTCTGGAGATGCTGCTCTGAATTAAGTTTAATAGGTTTTCCTAATGAAGTACTTAATGTTTTTCCCAACATTTGGAAAACTTCAACCATACAGAAATATTGAGAAGTATCAGGTAGCAAACATCCATCCATTTACTAAGTACCTTTCCACAATTAACATGTCGTCAGAGTTGACTTATCATTTATCTACTCATCTTTCCATTCATCTTATTTTTGATGCAACTCACTGTAAGTTGAAGACATCAATACTTTGTCTTAGTGTGCCTATCGTTAACTAGAGTTCAATATTTGCTTAGGTTTCTTTATGTGTGTGTGTGAGATTAAGAAAAAAATCACAGAACTTAAGCAAAGTATTCCCCCAAGTTCATGCATCTGCAGAAGCCCTATGATAACACGGAACATCACTGCCAGCTTAGAAAGTTCCATTTCTACTTGCCTTTCCCACAAAGTCAGACCCTTGTTCTGACTTTTTATCACTATAGGTTGGTTTTGCCTGTTCTAGAATTTCATATATATGAAGTCTTATGGTCTGCACCCTTCATAACTGGCTTCTTTCGCTCAGTAAAATGTTTTTGAGATGGATTCATGTTATTTCATCAGTAGTTAGCTTCTTCTTTTGCCAAGTATTATTCCATTGCTTGATTATACTACAGTTTTAATCCATATTCCTACTGTTAGACAACTACCCTGTTACCAGTTTTTGGCAATAGCATTGCTATAAATACCTGACACAAATCTTTTTGTGGTCACCTGCTTTCATTTTTTTTTGGGTGAATACCGGGAGTGGAATGACTGGATCAAAGAATAGATGTGTTTCATTTTATAAGAAACTTCCAGGCCTTCTTGCAAAGTGATTGTTCCATTTTACACTTCCACTACCAATGTTGCTTCACATCCTCTCCAGCATTTGGTGTTGTCATTTACATTTTAGTCATTCTAGTGCAGTTACACCTCATTTCTCTAATATCTACTGATGTTGAATATTTTTTTATGTACTCATTGGCCATTCACATATTTTCTTTTGTAAGGTCATCTGCATCTGTTTGTTTTTCATTATTGAGTTGTAGGAGTTTTTAGTACAGTAAGTCCTTGTTGACAGGTTCTTGGAAACTGCTGTGTTAACAATTTGGCCATAGACTGATATAAGTAACAGTTAAGCTCCTAAGGTATGTTTCTGTATATCAAGTGGCCAATGGTAAAATTGGTTAATGTAGCAGTTTTCAAGAAACTATCAATGATGAAAATTTACTGTACATTCTGGATGTAAGTTCTTTGCCAGATATGTGTTATGAATATGTTATTCTGGACTGTGGCTTGTTTATTCATATCCTCAAAGGTCTCTTGATGAACAAAATGCTTAGATTTTTTTGGAGTTCAACTCGTCAATATTTTTTATGGTTAGTGCTATGATAGTCCTCTTAAAAAACTTTTGCCTACCCCCAAACCGTAAAAAATATCCTCCTGTTTTCTTCTTGAAGCATAATAGTTTTAGCTTTTATGTTATGGCCATGATCCATCTCTAATTTGTGAGGAAGAGGTCAAGGTTCAGTTTCCTTCGCCCCCCCCCCGCCCCCTGTGTATAGACATCAAATTGTTATAGCATTGTCTATTGAAATGATGTTCCCTATTAGGTTGTGTTGGTGCCTTTGTAAAACAACAAACTACTTCACATTTAAATTTATTTTACTATTTATAAGCTATTTTTACTCACACATTCTCTTAACACCCCCTCATGTGTCACTGGGGATGGATATATTTTCCTCAGTTTAAAGTTGAGAAAACCAAGTGTCAGAGCAGTTCCAGAACTTGTCCAAGAGGATACAAAGGCAAGGACTTGAACACAGAATTACTACTGAATCATAAAAAAAGTTTACATTTTAAACCTATTTTATTGAGTGGTAATATCATTAAATGGACACTTTTTTTCTGAGAATGAATAGCAGAAATGATACAGTGCATATTTTTATATTTCAACACGGGCAGTATTTTTAGACTACCAATCACACACATGCTTCCTTTGTAGTCCCGTGTACATAAAACAATCTTTCTATTATGCATGTTTTGAAAGACTAAAAAATTGCTATGCTTGCTTGCCCCAAATTCAGTAAGAAAATAGCTTTTAACCAAGGTGGTTTGTAATTTTTTTTTTTTTTAAGATGAAGAATGTTGCCCTGGCTGGTGTGGCTCAGTGGCTTGAGTGTCAGACTGCAAACCGAAGGGTCACCAGTTTGATTCCCAGTCAGGGCACATGCCTGGGGTGTGGGCCAGGTCTCCAATAGGGGGCGTTTGAGAGGCAACCGCACGTTAATGTTTCTTTCCCTCTTTTTCTCCCTCCCTTCTCCTCTCTACGAATAAATAAAATCTTAAAAAAAGTATTTCCCTCACCCTTATCTAAAAAGAAAGTGTTACTCTTTCTGAGAAATGAAGCAGTATAAATGTGTACATCATGAAGATAGATGTAAAAACTAGAAGAAAATGCAATCATCACTCTTGCTTTTTTCCCTTCTCTCCTACTCAGCTATATTAATATTCAGGCAGTGAGCCTGTCTCCAAATGCTTGCTACCACCCTCTTTTCCGATTCATAGAAGCAGTTTTCTTGGCTACCTTGGCCACTTGCTGAAACTCAATGTCCTAACTCTCCAGATCACCTAGGCCTGCCCCTGTGGTAGGAGTCTCTTGTGTCCCCTGCCTTTGCCCAGCTGAGACACACAAATGAATGGCTTCCATTGCTCTGGTTCACTCCTCAGGCAAGAGCCACCCTTTCCCATATGCAGGGAGACAACATTGCTAAAACCACTGGTCCATAATATTATACATTAAAAACGACACAACTATTTACATCTTGTGAACTACATAGAACAAGAGGGTCACATAGCTACTTGAAGCCTGCCTTGGGCCAGAACCCACATCTTCCTGACAACTTCATTATTTTTCCCCATTCTACACACCCTCCCTCAAATATGTTAAACCAAGATGCTATAAAGCGGGACTAGGTTAACGACTCCTCATTCCAAGATGGCAAAACTGAGGCCACGGAGGGGACTTCCTAACCAGTCAGAGGCAAGTTTCCCGAGACCCTGTCTATAGGCTAGCTATTAGTTTTTCCTTTGTCTTTAATCAAAACTGAGAACTAGAACAGTATGCCATAGCTCAAGGACAAAATACACGTATCCCAATGATTACTTCTAGTTACAAGGAAGATATGTGACCTGTGTGCATGTATTGGGTTGGCCAAAAAGTCCATTTCATTTTTTCTGTAAAATAAAATATACATTTTCATTTTCTCCAGTAACTATTGATAGACTATTTTTAGTATGTTGGCTATCACCTGCAATTGGCTTCCAGTGGGTAAAGGCCCAGGGTGCTGCTAAACATCTCCCAATGCATAAGATAGTTCCACAGCAAAGAACTTTTTGGCCAAAATGTCACTAGCACCAAGAAACTTTGTAAACCACTTTCGACATGTTTGACCAGTCACAGCACCTTCTCTATACATTGCACAAATCTTTTTTTGTGTTTCAGTTGCATTTTTACCTTTCTTGAAATAATAAAGCATAATATAATGAAAATGTTGCATACTTCTTCTAGCTCCAATACAAAAATGGCTGCACAAAAATTTACCAATTTTTTTTTTAAAAATGCACACTTATATGACAGCCGTCACAATACAATCTAACAAAATTGTTTCAAATGAAGTAAAAGACAACTAAGCAAGGCTTCTGGCTAAGTTGGAGGCATACGTAGACACATTCTGTCTCCTTGCACAACCCAAATAACAACAAAATAACCAGAACTGCCAGAAAATTGAACTATATGGAGGTCTGACAACCAAGGAGTTAAAGAAGAAACATTCATCCAGACCGGTAGGAGGGGTGCAGATGGGCAACTGGGGTGAAGAGGAGTCACAGCAAGGCAGCAGTTGGTGGACATTTGTGTGCGGATAAACCGGGAGGAATAACTGGGAAGCAAGACAGACCATGCAACCCAGGGTTCCAGAGTGAAGAAATAAAGCCTCAAACCCTGTGGCTGTAAAAATCTGTGGTGGTTGTGGCAGCGGGAGAAATTCCCAGCCTCACAGGAGAGTTCATTGGAGAGATCCACAGGGTCCTAGAGTGTACCCACCAGGGAATCAGCACCAGAAGGGCCCAATTGGCTTGTGGGTAGTGGGGGAAGTGACTGAAAGCCAGCTGAGAGCCAAGCAAGTGGCACTGTTCCCTCTCAGCCCCCTCCCCCATAATGCGCCATAGCGCAGTGACATGGGTTTTCCTGCCCTGGTGAACATCTAAGGCTCCGCCCCTTACCACGTAACAGGTGCGCCAAGACAAAAAAAAAATATGGCCCAAATGAAAGAACAGATCAAAGCTCCAAAAACAGAACTAAGCAATGAAGAGATAGCCAACTTATAGGATGCAGAGTTCAACACTAGTAATCGGTATGCTCAGAGAACTGACTGAGCTTGGTCACAAAATTAGGGAAGAAATGAAGGCTACCCAAAGTGAAATAAAACAAAATATACAGGGAACCAAAAGTGAAAGGAAGGAAACTGGGACTCAAATCAACGATTTGGAACAAAAGGAAGAAATAAACATCCAACCAGAACAGAATGAACAAACAATTCAAAAAAAATGAGAAGAGGCTTAGGAACCTCTGGGACAATTTTAAACACCCAAACATCTTAATCATAGGGGTGCCAGAAAGAGTAAGAGCAAGAAATTGAAAACTTATTTGAAAAAATAATGGAGAACTTCCCCAATCTGGCAAAGGAAATAGACTTCCAGGAAGTCCAGGAAGCTCACAGAGTCCCAAAGAAGTTGGACCCAAGGAAGCACACACCAAGGCTCATCATAATTACATTACCCATAATTAAAGATAAGGAGAGAATCTTAAAAGTAGCAAGAGAAAAGGAGACAGTTACCTACAAAGGAGTGCCCACAAGACTATCAGCTGATTTCTTAAAAGAAAACTTGCAGGCAAGAAGGGGCTGGAAAGAAGTATTCAACATCATGAAAAGCAAGGACCTACATCCAAGAATACTCTATCCGGCAAAACTATCATTTAGAATGGAAGGGCAGATAAAGTGCTTCCCAGATAAGGTCAAGTTCAAGGAGTTCATCATCACCAAGCCCTTATTATATGAAATGTTTAAGGGACTTATCTAAGAAAAAGATGATAAAAAATATGAACAGTAAGATGACAACAAACACAACTATCAACAGCTGAACCTAAAAACAAAAACAAATTAAGCAAACAACTAGAACAGGAACCAAATCACAGAAATGGAGATCACATGGAAGGTTATCAGCTGGAAGGAGAGGGGGAGAATGGGGGAAAAGGTACAGGGAATAAGAAGCATAAATGGTAGGTACAAACTAGACAGGGAGAGGTTAAGAATAGGAAATGGAGAAGCCAAAGAACTTATATGTACGACCCATGGACATGAACTAAGGTGGGGGAATGCTGGTGGGAGTGGGTGTACAGGGCAGAGAGAATAAAGGGGAGAAAAAATGGGACAACTGTAATAGCACAGTTAATAAAATATATTTAAAAAAAGACAACTAAGCACTACTAGAGCCATTGTACAGAAAAAACTAAACAAACTTTTGGCCAATCCAATAAGTACTACCAAATAAATAATTTGGAACCTCCTGTAAATACTGACTATCTGAAAAGCCTAGTTAGTTGGTGAGTGGTACTTGATTGATAGTCTTGGGGCAAGATATTTTCTCATCAAAAAATAAAATAAGTAGAAAAAGGTTTATCAGTGTCCCTCCTAATTATCTATGAGAAAGACATTCTGTAGTAGTTTTCAAATGATAAAGATACGACTCAAAGTTATTTTTTCATGAGAGACAAAGTTGGAGGGGTCACATTTCCTGATTTCAAAACTTTGTCAAAGCTCCAGTAATCACAACAGTCTGGACTGGCATAAGGACAGGCATGCTGACCAGTGGAATAGAACAGAGAGCCCAGAAATAAAACCTTACATTTATGGTCAACTGATTCTTGACAAGGGTGCCAAGACAATTCAACAGTGGTGAAAATAATCTTTATAATAAAGTGCAGGGACAGCTGAATATTCATATGCAAGATAATTAATTTAGATCCCCTCCCTCATGCACATACAAAGTAAAATCAAAATGTATCAGAGACTTTTATGTAAGAGCAAAAACTATAAACCTCTCAGAAGACAACGCAGGTGTAATTCTTTGTGACCTTGGATATGGCATGATATGTTAGATACAAAATCATAAGCCCACTTGACAAAAAAAATATATATATATATAAATTAGACTTCATACTAATTAAAACATTTGTCCTTCAAAGGATAGTATCAAGAAAGTAAAAACACAATCCACAAAATGGAAATACAAGTATTTGTAAATCATATGTCTAATAATAGATATGTATTGGATGTAGATATACATAGATATATGAATAGATATGCATGCCTACAATATGTAAAGGATGCTTACAACTCAACGGTAAAAGCACAAATGAAGAAGGGATCTGAATTAACATTTTTCCAAAGGAAAATATAAGTGGCCAAAAAGCACGTGAAAAGGTGCTCAATATCATTAGTCACTAGGGGAATGAAAATCAAAACCACAATGAGCTACACTTCGTACTCTCTGGCTATAATCAAACAGATAACATCAAGCGTTGTAAGATGTAAAGAAACCGGAACCCTCAAACCTTGCTGCGAGAATGGAAAAAAGTTCGGCAGTTTCCCAGAAAGTTAAACATAAGGTTAACACGTGATCCAGCAGTTCTATTCCTCAGTATGTACCCCGCCCCCAAATTGAAAACATTGAGTCCATACAAAAAATGTGTACAATAATGTTGATAGCAGCATTATTCATAATAGCCAAAGTGTTAACCCAAATTCCATCAACTGATGAATGAATAAACAAAATATGGTATGTCTGTACAATGGAATATTACTTGGCAAAAAAATAAAAAGGGATGAAGTACTGATACATGCTACCACATGGATGAACCTTGAAAACATGCCAAGGGAAAGAAGACAAACAGAAGGGCACACACGATGTAACTCCACTTTAATGAATGTCCAAATAGGCGGATTCACACAGGCAGAGACAGGTTAGTCGTTGCCGGGGGAGGGGAATGGGGTACAGTGGGATGCACAGAGTTTCCTTTTCGGGATTCTTCATTTAGATAGTGGTTATGGCTACACAATTTTGCAAACATACTAAAATCACTGATTTGCATACTTTAAAATGGAAAATTTTATGCCATATGAATTATATTTCAATAATATTAAAAAAAAGTCAAGCAAGCACAGGAGACCTTAAAGTGTACCTAAACATAAAACAAAAACTTGAACCTTTTTCTGTGATTTAATTTAGTTTTATAAATATTATGTTTTTCTTCTTCAACAATAATCATTACAATAAAAATAGCAGACATTTATTAAGCACTTATTAGGCATTGTACCAAGCATTTTATAATTGGTTTTCTCTCTCAAATCATCTCAATGACCTTGAGCATAGGGGTCATTATCCCATTTTACAGAAAGGAAATCGAAGCTGAAAGAGACTGAGTAATTTGACCAAGATCATATAAAGGTGATTAAGTCTGATTCCAGAGGTTCTATTATACCACCTTTTCTTCCTTAAAACAGTGACTTACTCGTCTCCATATTATTATTTTTCAATGTATTATGTTGTTCTTCTTTCTATTCCAGGACCAAATTTGATATCATTTCAGGGCCCAGTATTAAATAATGATCTTTCTTTCTTAGCTTGTTGAGCACAGGGCAAAGACAGAAAAAATTCCCATATGACAAGTTTTTATTTGTATCAAATTACAGCGTACCATAAGTAAATATAAGATTATGATTAGAATATTGTAATATAACTTATAATTGGCAAGTTAATTATTAAAGTTTATTATTTCATTATGCACTGAAGAAATTATTTGGCATAACTTGGCAAGATAAATATTTCTGTACCTTATTTGGGTATTTATTATGTGTATATGTGGTACATATATGTATGAATGTGTATATGTATACACACACTTCTAAATTAATATACTTGTATAAAAAGCTAAAGATTAATGTATTAGGATTAATTCCTTTAAAAATGTCTGTTATATTAAACTGCATCTGCATTCAAAGCAGAAATGTAAAAAACCTGATCAATATGCTAAATACACATGAATTTACAAAGCAATTGAAAAGGAAATAAAAATTTCTATTGAAATGTTATATTCCTGTTTAATTGACATTTAAGTGGCACTATCATACTACGGAAATAAACATCATTTTTTTAGTTTGTTGAGAGAATAAAGAGTCTACTGAGCATTACTATACCTGCTAAATTAAGAATGCACATTATATAGGAAAGGACGGCAGGTAATTTTCTCCTTTATTAATATGGGAATTCTCGGGAAGCAATCAGGGCAGTGTCTGTACTCCTGGGCCTGCGTTTCCTGCTCTTCCATCAGTGGAAGTCTGGCTTCTCAGGAAAGGTGCAGCCAGTCCGCTTAATGATGACGTTCGCTGCATAGTGGCCAGCACGGGTGCACTCAGTCAGGGGCTTCTCGGAGACCAGCTGAGACAGGAAACCTGAAACACAGGCCAAGGGAAGAACATGAGCACTGGGCAGCAGCTCAGAAATGTCACTGGGTCAGACCAAAGCACGGTCTCTACATCCACCCCAGACTTCAGTCTGTTCTGGAGGTCTTCCCCCAGACAGCGGGAGCTTCCCCTAGCATTTCTTTTACAGAGCTCAGCGTGGGACATGACAACTATCTAAGCCTAAACTACTATTCTTTCCTTTAGCTTTGATGTTAAAAGACTGCGAGTAAGAAATACTAGCCAAATAGTATTTTCTTGGGTCTTTACAGCTGAGAAGTTATTTACTTATCCTTTTCCCTATTTCTCTGGATTCCCTCTGTACTGTTGTTATTCCAAGCATGTTATTTTGGACAAAATGCTACCATCTGGATGTCTCTCCAAGTGTAAATTTAGGAGTTGAAAAATTATGAAGGACAGCCCTGACTCACGTGGCTCAGCAGGTTGGGTGCCATCCTGCAAATGGAAAGGTTGCCAGTTCGATTCCCAAGGGCTCATGACTGGATTGAGGCAACCTATCAATGTTTATCGTGCACATTGATGTTTCTCTTTCTCTCCCCCTCACTTCCCTCAATCTAAAAATAAAATAAATAAAAGTCTTAAAAATATTTTAAAAAGTTATGAAGGACTTTACATCTCCCTTTCACTGCCAGAAGCAAGAGTGAAGTAATTTGTATACTTAAGCACCACAGACCAGCTTGATATTAAAACAAATATAATAAGGTAGAAAACAGTATTGAGGACTTCTGCTTCTGACCAAGATGAATAAAACGATAAAGTAGATGTATAGATTCCCAGAAACATTTTCCCAATCCAATTTGCAAAAGTTAAAGTGACCATAAATTCCAAAAACAGCAGGTGCAAGAGAAATGAACAATTCCCAATGTTGCCGCTGCAAGTATAGAATAGCATAGTATTTCTGGATTTTTTGAAATAAACTTAGCAGTGCACATCAATTACAATTTAAAAAAAGATCCTTTGCCCCAGCTACCCACATTAGGAATTTCCTTTCTTATGATAATCACAAAATAGGCAAACATAATGACTACATAATTATTTTAGATAGGATACATATTAGAAAGAATTAAACCTAGGCCACAGGAAATTGTAAAATAAAATAGACAAAAAAAAAAAAAAAAAGGAAAAAAGGAACCAAATTTACTCTTCTCCAGAAACAACTAAAATAAAGACAAAGTATCTGAAAAACAAAGGTTTTCGGTGACTGTACATCAGCCACGAACGGCTCATACGTTGCTCTAACTGCTACCAAGAGCTACCAGGGCACGACGCAGGGAGGAACAGCCCCAGGCAGGGCTCGGCCGTGTCACGGAGCTGGACAGATGGAAGGGGGAGTCCAAACAGGACAGAACTGAGTGTCTAGGCAGACAGGTCTGGAAAAAAGAGACATGACATAAATCACCAATGTTGGGAATAAGAGAAATGATCTCACTATAGAATCTACACCTTAAAAGGATAATAAAGAAACATTATTAACAACTTTATACCACTCGATCTGACAGGTTAGATGAAATGGACAAATTCCTGGAAAGAATCTATCAAACTATCAAAGCTCACTCAGGAAGAAATAGATAACCCGAAGAGCCTTGTATCTATCAAATACATTGATTTTGTGGTTAAAAAGTTTCCTGTAAAGAAAATTTCAGGTCCAGATGGTGTCACAAATATATAAGGAAAAAAATAGTATCAATGCTATACAAATACTTCAGAAAACTGAAAAGGAGGAAATATTTCCCCACTCATTCTTTGAAGCCAGAATTATTCTGATAACATAGTCAGAAAATATGCAAATATTATGAAGAAAATTTTAGCAAATCAAATCCAATAGATTTAAAAAGATCATAAGTTATGACCAGGTGGAATTTATCCTAGGAATGCAAGTTTGTTTTAACATTAAAAAAACAGCAATCAATGGCCCAGGCTGGGTAGCTCTGTTGGGTAGAGCACCGTCCCAACAGGCCAAGGTTGCGGGTTCGTTCCTCGGTCAGGGCAGATACAACCCGTGAATGCGTAAGTAAGTGGAACAAACCGATGTATGTGTCCCTCTCTCTCCCCTTCCTTTCTCTCTAAAAATCAATAAGTAAAATTTTAAAAAACCAATGCAATTTACCATATTAACTAAGAAAATCATAAGATCACCTTAATGATGCCAAAAAAACATTTGACAAAATCCAACATCCATTGCTAATAAAAGCTTTCAGAAAACTAGGAAGAAAAGGAAACTTCCTCAACTCAGTACACAGCATTTCTGAAAAGCTTACAGTTAATATCATTCTTACTGTTTGATGATACAATGTTTACCCCTTAGGCTTAAGAACAAGGCAAGAACGTTTGCTCTTAAACACTGTACTTGAGACTCTAGTCGGTGCAACAGGCAAACAAAAATAAAGAAAAGGCATCAAGATTGAAATAGAAATAAAACTGTCTTTATATGCAGATGGCAAGACTGTCTATGTCTTTGGTTCTCAGTAGCGGGCAATCCTGCCCAGGGCACACCTGGCAAGGTCTGCAGCCAGTTTGGTTGGTCATACCTGGGGCCTGGGATGCCACTGGCATCTAGAGTCCAGGAATGCTGCCAAATACCCTATAACGTCAATAATGCCAGTACTAGGGAAATCCTGGTCTATGCAGAAAATCTTATTGGAAAAAAGTTCTAGAAAAAAAGTTACTAAGTAAGTTTGGTAAAGGTGCGGAATAGAAGATCATTATATAAAAGCCAACTGAATTTCCATATTAGTAATGTGTATATATACATCAATCGTATATAGTAGCAATGAACAATTAGAAAATGATATTAAAAATACTGTTTACCATACCATCAAATACGGACAAACCTACTGATAAATCTAACAAAAGTTGTATAAGACCTGCATACTGAAAATGACAAAACATGCTGAGAAATAAACCTAAATAGCCCGGCCGGTGTAGCTCAGTGGATTGAGCGTGGCCTGGGAACCAGAGGGTCCTGGTTCGATTCTCAGTCGGGGCACATGCCTGGGTTGTGGGCCAGGTCCCCAGTGAGGGCCATGTGAGAGGCAACCATACATTGTTCTTTCTCCCTCCCTTCTCCTCTCTCTGAAAATAAATAAAATCTTAAAAAAAAAAAAGAAATAAATCTAAATAAATAGAGATGTAAAGTATTCATAGATCAGAGGATTCAACATTGTCATCAGGCCCTGGCTGGAAGGCTCAGCTGCTCAGAGCACTGTCCTGCACGCCAAAAGGTCGCGGGTCTGCTCCCTGGCTGGGGCAGGCTTTGGAGGCAACCGATTGATATTTTTCTCTCTCTTTCTCTCCCTTCCTTTCTCTCTAAAATGAATAAACATCTTCTCAGGAGAGAATAAAAAAAATACTGTTATCAGCTCTACAGAAATTTTTCGACTGATTCAAAATACCAATCAAAATTCCAGCAGGATTTGCTTATAGAAATGGATAAGCTGATTCTAAAATTTATGTGGAAATGCAAAGGATTTAGATTAGTCAAAACACAAATTTGAGAAAGAAGACTACTTGCTTTAAAACTTACAGAACTAAAGTAACTGAGACACCGTGGTGTTGGCACAAAGACAGACACAGATCAGCTGTTCGGTACAACTGAACAGAGACCCCAGAAATAAATCTACTCTGCATAGTCAACTGATTTTTGACAAAGGTATCAAAGCAAGCCAATGGGGAAAGGATAATCTTTTAAACCAATGGTCTTAGAACAGCCATATGTGAAGAAGACAAAAACTTCAACCCTTACCTCACACCATCTACAAAAATTAAGTTGAAATTCATCATAGATCTACATGTAAGAGCTGAAAATATAAAACTCTGAGAAAAAAGTCATACCTCAGAAACAAGAAACAACCCAATAAAAAATGGGCAAAAGTGTTGAAGAAACACTTTAGCAAAGAAGATAAAGAGATGCCGGATAATCACATGAAAAGATGTTCACCATCTTATTCATTAGAGAGTGGCAAATGAAACCCACAACTAGATACCACTGCCCACTCACTAGAGCGGCCACTCCAAGTGCTGGCAAGGGCGTGGATCGACTGGAACACTAATACACCGATCACTGGAACACAAAATGATAAGACCACTTTGGAAAATCATTTCTCAGTGTCTTAAAGGGTTAAACATGCACCTAACATACGACCGAGTTACTTTATTTCTAGGTATTTAACCCGAGGTAAATGAAAGCCTATATCCACACACACAAGTACAGATGAACGTTGGCAGGAGCGTCGGCTGTGATAGCCCCAAACTGGAAACAATCGAAATGGGGATGGGAAGGGGCGGGACGACCATGGGCATAATGGCTGTGTCCACAGCAACAGTCTCACAGATGCAGACCTACGTCAACATCTGTAATATTGTACACTGTAAATATGTGCACTTTTTGTATGTCAATTATACTGTAATAATACTATAAAAAAAAGAAAAAAAGTGTTGTACAAATAACATACATCTTACTAGGTAGAATCTGGGACTACTTCCCTTCCAGAAGAAACCTGAGCTGCTGCAGCAGTACGCAGATACTCAGAACAGATGATAATGAGAAACTTCTCTGTTGCCAGACTTCTAGGCCTTCCCCCCTCGGCCTTGGGCAGCCTGGGGGTGGGGGGTGAAGGTGAATTGAGAAGCTGTGGTATAATGACCTGTAGAGAGCATTATAACCGATCTATGTCCTTGCTCTTGTACCATTCTGACCACACAGGCTTTTTTCCTGTCAGTTTTGGGAAATGCTCTGTATCAGATAAAATAAGTAAGGATGCCCAGCCAAAGAATAAAATTAATTTGGTAAATGGAGTGATGTATTTTGAAGACATTTGCTTACAATGTGAAATCACTCTCTCAAGGGGTTTAGTAAGAGCATTTTATCACTCAGTGTTCAGGTAACAGTCAAAGGTCAATATTAACTTTCAGCCAAACTGTGAGACCGAATGCACAGCCCACCACAGTGAACGGAGCAGATGCCAAATTCCGAGTCAGATCGGCTTACAATGGAAACACGTCTATTAGGAGCCTTATAAGCAACATCTGTTTTCCTCATTCCTCCTGGTATAATCTTTGTGAGAAAAGGAAAAGCTCGTGTTTATGAAATATTTTTGTGAAGCATAGGTACCAGCATCCTCTGTCTAAGAGAACAGCTAGCTGATGACTGAAGGAAAGAACTCTGGAGAAACATCTGCTTTGACAACTGGAAAACCTGGAAACAGAAAAAAGCTAAGACTTTTGTCCCAGGTGAATATCAGTTTTTCAATAATCTATTTTTAAAAACCAACTGAGATGAACTACAGATGGTACATAATCAATTATAATTGGAACCTGTAGTTGATGTAAATCTTAAAAGTTGTGTAAAATGGTTTAAATAAACAAAGGGAGCTTATACTTGAAGAATCACGGAGAACCTTTTATAATATAACAACTCCAAGATAACTTTTTATTGTATAAAATATACATAACCTAAAATTTACCATTTTAACCATTTCAGTATATTCATGCCAGTAAATATATTTTTGCAATGTTGTGTAACCATTACCTCTATCAATTTCCAGAACTTTCTCATCACTCCAAAAACTCCACGCTCATTAAACAATAACTTTCCATTTCCCTCCACTTCTGGACACTGGTGACTGCTATTCCACTTTCCATCTCTGTTCTAGGTACCTCATGTGAGTAGGATCAGATCTCTATTTGTCTTTTTGTGTCTGGCTTATTTCCCTTAGCATCATGTTTCCCAGAATAATTTTTTAAGTTTAAATATATGTATTTTTAAAAGATTTTATTTATTTATTTTTAGAGAGAGGGGAAGGGAGGGAGAAAGAGAGGAAGAGAAACGTCAATGTGTGGTTGCCTCTCACATGCCCCCCTACTGGGGGCCTGGTCGGCAACCTAGGCATGTGCCCTGACTGGGAATCAAACCAGAGACCCTTTAGTTTGCAGGCCCGTGCTCCATCCACTGAGCCACACTAGCCTGGGTTTTAAGTTTATATTTTTAATTATTAGCTAGTATAAAGTGTTGGAAATATCCGGAAATAATTTCAAATTCAGAGAAAAGTTGCAAGATTAGAAATAATACAAAAAGCACCCATTTATCTTTTATCCAGATGTTTTTACTATTAACATTTTGCTCCTTTTGTATACATATGTTTTCTTTATGAAATTCCCTCCCTCCTGAACTACTGAGAGCAAGTTTGGATTTATTATGCATCTTTTAAATACCTCACTGTGTCTTTCCTGAGAATGAGGTTATTTTCTTACATAACTGCAGCCATCAATTTCTGTAACACTGTTATAATACTGTTATCTAATCTACTGTCCATATTCCAATGACCCAATAATGTCCTTTACTGCATATTTTCCTCTAGAACAGGATCTAGCCTAAGATTTATTGTATTTTTAGTCTTCTTTAGTCTTACACATTTCCTCAGTATTTCTTTGACTTTTGCGACAGGAATATTTTTGAAGAATACAGTCATCTTCTACTCCTTCTTTAATACAGTGATTCTCATTTTGGGTTTGTCTGATATTTCCTCATGATTAAATTCAGATTATGCATTCTATCATCAATAAGGAGGCATAGATTCCAAAATACTGGAAAAATTATGTTTTGTTCTTCTCAGGATATCACACTTGGAGGCACATTATGTCCAGCTGCTGTTCACTGGTGATGCTAGTTTTGGTTACTTGATGAAGGTATTGTCTTACTTCTCCGCTGTACAGTGATTTTTTTTTCCCTTGCATATAACAGCAGTCTGTTGATAGACACTTTAAGATGACGCAACTATTCTGCTCTTCATCAAAAGCCCCCTGTCCTATCCCAGATTCATGATTCTTAACTGAAGAAACTTATTACTGTGCTGGTTCCCTGACTCCAGCACTCCGTTCACATTTGCCAGTCAGCTCTTGGCTGTCTACTGTTTACAAGAGCTAACCTCACATTTATTAGTTTCGATCTATGTGTTGTCAATAAGGAGACACAGATTCTTTTTCATTGATGGTCTGTAATTCATTCCAGTGTTTACTTTGGCATAATGTTCCAGGCTCCTCTTACACCCACTCTGTCCCAGCCCTGGAGTCCGCCGTTCTCCAAGGGAACGTGGTTCCTGCTAGGGTAGAATGGTATTAGAGACCAAGATGTTGGTGTAGGTGCATTCTTTGCTTCTGGATCCTGTCAGCAAATAGAACTAGGAAGTATGCATGGACACACTCACAGATACACATGCACACTTATATACATTTAGGGAGTATGCACACTCACAGATACACATGCATGCTTATACACATTTACTTCTTTGTTCAGTTTTATAATATACTTAAAAGAGCTTCAAAATTGCTTCATCCCTAACTCTACAGGAAAAAAAAAAAACTACTAAAAGAGTTTTTTTTGTTTTTTTTTTTAAGATTTTATTTATTTATTTATTTTAGAGAGAGGGGAAGGGAGGGAGAGAGAGAGGGAGAGAAACAGCAATGTATGGTTGCCTCTTACATGGCCCTCACTGGGGACCTGGCCTGCAACCCAGGCATGTGTCCTGACTGGGAATCGAACCAGGACCCTTTGGTTCCCAGCCCGCGCTCAATCCACTGAGCTACACCAGCCAGGGCTAAAAGAGTTGTTTTGGTTTGCCGTTCTCCCATGTACTCAGATACTGTGTTTAGTATGCTACTTAATCTCTTTTTTACCCCACTTCAGGGTGGCTTGTCTTACTTAAAGTTGAAAAAAAAATGCTGGGTTTTGGTTTACTTTGAGTTTTAAAACCTTCCTTCTATCCTTGTTAATTAAAACAAAAGTAGGTAGAATATTAACATGTTTCCAAAAGTAAAAACTCTAAAACAGGTATACTCAAAGATGTGTTACTTCCTTTTACCCTGTACCCACATGCCCCGATTTCAAGTACCCAATTTCACTATTTTCTGGTTTGTCTTCCTGTGTTTTTTATCATAAAGGTAAGCAAATATATGTGCATTTAAAATTTCCTCTCTTCTTTCTTCACACAGAAGGAGGTAGCACTGTATATGGGCTCATTTGTACTTTGCTTTTTCACTTAAAAATATCTCTTGGAAATCACTGCATACCAATTCAGAGAGATCTTCTGTATTCTTTTTCTACAGCCACATTGAATGGATGCACCATAGTTTCCTCACACCATTTCCTACGTGTAGATGTTCATACAGTTTCCAATGCTTTGCAATTAAAAACAATGCTGCGGTGAATAACCTTTTACATATGCACTTTTGTGTTGTCAGCATGTATATCTTTGGGACACATTTCAAGAAGTACAGTTTCTGGGTTGAAGGGTAAATACATAAGTAGTTTTTGTTAGATATTGCCAAATTCCATTTTACAGGCGTTGAGCCATTTTTTATTTCTACCAGTAACGTTTAAGAGTGCCTGTTTCCCTATAACCTTACCAACAAAGTATACTGGCAAGCTTTTGATTTTTTGCCAACTTGATGGGGTAAAAATGGTATCTTAGTGTAATTTTAACTTGTATTTTTCTTATTATGAGTGAGACTGAACATCTTTTTATGTTTAAAGAACAAATCCCTTTCTGTGAATTTCTGTTCTTATCTTTTACTTTTTTTTAAAATAGGATTTTTGGTCTGCTACCCATTTTAAAAAGTTCTTTGCATTTTTGGGATGTTATTCCAAAAAAGTATTTTTTTAGGTAAGAAAAAATACCAACAATAACTATGTTATTAATATATACAAATACTGTGTCAGCAAGTATAAACAAAGTGTTTATTCAGATTTCAGTCACTGAGCGTGGTGAATTATAAACAACGTGGTTGACAAACTATAGCAAGTAAATATGGCTCAGATATATATATATATTTTTTAAAAAGTTTGCTCTCTTTTAGTAAAAATTTTGGGCCTACCAAGAATTCAAGAAGCAAAATCTTAAAATAACTAGCTTGGCGTGTGTGCTCAATATGAAAACATCGTTTAGATGTTTTTGCTGGTACCATTACCTTGTGGTCCTTGTCAGTACATCTTCTTGAAAATGAAGGGTGAAGCGCTGCATACATGCCTTTCAACACGGCTGAGAGAACAGGAGGCGTAACAATGGAGAACAAGAAATACTGACACAGGTTTTCAAATCCAGAACTCATACGCCGAGGCAGTTGTTGCTTTTCCACTCAGGCTCCTTCTCTCTGGGACCTCTAACTCCTCTCTGATCCTTTCACAGACAGGCTTATCCCAGGGCCTCTCAGCCTTTTCCCAACTTTAGGCCATGTCGTGGACCTTAGGGCTCCACCTGTTGAGGCAGGGTGGGTGAAGGCTTCTCACAGATGCTGCACTTGGTTCCGGGGCTTGTGTTGGCTGGCTCTGAATCTTGGACCAATTACAGATCTAGAACTCTCAGAACAAACCTCTGTCTATTAACAATGGGTACAGTTTATTATCTTCTTGTTAATCTCACCTGGACTTTTACTGATGTTAAAGGGAGTGGTTGGTTTTAGCAAAACTAAATCGAGTGTTTGACATGAGTCCTGAAATATATCTTTAAATTGTGCAGAGAAGAGGAGGAAGTGCTAAGCTAGCTCCTTCAGAGCGCGCAGAGGTGGGATGGCTGGTGTGGGCAAGGCAATGTGATTTTCTAACTTCAGCTGTCTGCTCCACACAGTACTACAGAAGAGAGAGAATGCCGAGAGTCTTCTTCGTATCACTCACAGAGAATTGAGAAATACTGTGAGTAGGTCTGGAAGTCTTAATGGAGACATTTAAGAGCTAGGGATATTTTAGAAGGAAATGAATAAAGCCTGTAAGTCAATTTTTCTCTTTTCCACATATAGTTTCTTCATGAATCGTTTGCATGGTGACTAGAACTAAAAACCCAGTAGGCTCTATTACTGTTCATTCAACACTCACGGCAAAAAGGATGACAAATAAGAAAGCCGTTCCACGTTGAATGAAGTTTTAATAATTCACTTTTTACAAGTGTTAGCATCTTGCTGTACTCAAATTGTTCTCTCAATGATACTGCCACAAGTATATACCAATGACTAAGTCTTTATTTCTTACACAGTCTCCAAAGAACTTTAATATATAGTACATCTCATATGTATATGTACAGTCAAACATTTTAAAGCATTTTAAACCCTCATTTTGAATTAAATTTAAGTTATTACACATTTAGGTAGTATGCACTTTGTTTACATGGCGATATATACAAATGTATATGTGTTGAAAATGGATTTTAAGCTGTATGATTTAAAGGTCAGAGAAAAGTAACATGTGAAATAGAGTAATATGTCACATACGAGACCCGAAGCAACAGCAGCTTCACGGCCGTGCATGTTACACCTACAGTGACCTCTCGGGCCTTTGCTAAGAGCCTATTTAGTTTGTGTTTAAGAAAGCAAGGAAACAATTTTCTTCTTATTGTAAAAGAAATACCTAATAACTGTATCAGAGGTTTTAAAACCAGTAGAATTAAGAAATAAAACACACACATAGTCTCATTACAAAGAATAATCAATGATATTTAACATAGCATGGGTATCCTAACGAGAGCACTGAGACTAATGTAAAAGAAAATTAAGAAGTGTAAGGGAGACGAAAGCATGTCATTAGTTTTAGCTAAGAGGATTGCATATAGAAAACTCCAAAGAATCTATGCATCGTTGGACTTAAGAGTTTGGAAAGATGGTTAGATACAAGAGAAATATACAAAATTATGCACTATTTATTTTTTATATACACACATGTATAACAGCAACACTTAAAGGAAAGTAATTTGAAAAAAGACACAAAAACAACACAAGTTATGCCGGTGATGAAGAAAATAATAAACCCTTATTGAAAGACTTTCTAAAAGATCTAAAAAATAGAGAGATCTATGCCAAGTTCTTGGATAAAAAGATTTCATTAATGAAGTTCAATCAAAGTCTCAACAAGATTTTGGGGAACTTGGCAGGTTGATCTAAAATGTTCGTAAGAAAATAAAAGATCAAGAATAGTCACACACTCCTAACCAAGAAAAACAATGTAGGGAAGACTTGCCTTACCAGATTCAACACACCGTAACACAACACAGTGTGGTACTGGCAGAGACAGAGATAGACAGATACAGATTTAAAAAAAGGAAAAGAAGAGTCATAAAACGTATCTACATGAATGTGGAAAACTGAGCTACAACAGAGGAAGCGCTGAGCACCCACAGGGAAGGGATGCTTACGTAGAATATAGCGTTTAGGTAACTAGCTCTGACTTGAAAAAATAAAATGACCTCATACCATATTAAAAATAAAATTTCAGATGTATCAAGGATTTAAATGAGGATGGCAAAACTGTAAGGCCTTTGGAAGAAAATAAAGAATATGTTAATGTTGTGGAGGTAAGAAGGATTTCTTAAATAAGACAGAAAAAACACAACCTATGAAGTTAAAGATTAAAAAATTAAAATATAATAAATTTAAAACTTTGGTTCCTCAAAAGATATCTTTTTAAGAGAGGAGAAAAAAACAAATCAACTTTTTTTCCTGGATACCAAGAGTAGAAAAAGTAGTGAAGATCTTCACGTCCTTGAGAAATCCTCTAAGAAGAGTGACCGATTTCACTGTACTTACACTGATATTTATAAAAGATTAGTCTCCAGAATATATAAAGATATTCTATAAGTTAAGAAAACAACCCAATAGAAAAACAGGCAAACATCTTGAACAGGCATTTCAAGAGAAAAACACAAGATGCTCAATCTCATTAATGAAGGAGGCTACAAATTAAAACCAAAAAGGGATTCTACTATAAATCCACCGGATCAGCAGATATTTAAGTCTGACAGTGCCACTTGATGATGAGCATGCCAAGTTAGCTTTATACAGAGCGGACAGGAGTTTACATTGGTACCGGAATTAGGTAAATGATTTGGCTTTACCTAGTAAAGCTGACTAAGCACTTCCCACAACTAGGTTTACATCCTAGAAAAACTCCAGCCCCACTAGGACGCGTGTGTAAGACTGTTCGTAGCCACATTGGTAATAATAAAGCAAAAAGCTTTACAACTCAACTATCCACCATCACAAAATGGATTAATTCTAGCATATTCCTTCAATAGAACTGAATAAATTATAGCTATATATGTGAGCCTGAGTGAGTTCTCACGTTGTTTATGAATATAAAACTATGTGGTAAATTTAAAAGAGGGTAAGAAGAGAATTGGGAAATAGTTACAGCTGGGGCCGGGGATCCAACTGGGGTGAGGTGTACAGGGCTGTAAGGAAAGGAGCTTCAAAGGCATTAATTAGTAAATGTTCTACTTCTCATGGGTTGCAATTAAAGGCCCGCTCATTTTAGCATTTGCATTTGGTTATACCTTCTATACAGTAGTCTATATTTATAAAATGAGTCAGTTCAAATTTTTAAAAAGTTAGAAAAACGCTATATTTAACACTTCTCTGTACATTCTTCCAGACTTCGTCTATATGAAGAACATACGCATATACATATGTGCACACCTATGTGTATATCTGTGTTTTCTGTGAGTATATATAGTATATGTGTACATACGCATATGCATATCTCGGTATCATATGCAGGTGTTGTCTTACAGCCTGCTTTTCTCATTTAATAATATCTAAATATGTGACCATTTTTCACTTAAGAGATTAGTAAAGATAAAAATACTGAATACACTGTATTATCAAAGAGAAACGAACATTCTTATATACTGGAGTGTAAGTTAGCACCCTTTCTGCAGGGCACTCTGCCCAGCAATTGCACTTCTAGGAACTGGAGGCGACCTCTAAGCCACATATGTGCATATGTGTGCACAAAGGCATTTGCACGAGGATATTCACTGTAGTATTACACGTAAAAAAAGACCAATGTAATATTAGTACTCTAGTATTATCTAATACACAGTCTATATTAAAATATCCCCAACTGTCCCAGTAATAGCCCTTACAGATTATTTTTTTTCTG
Organism: Micronycteris hirsuta; assembly: GCA_004026765.1. NCBI lineage: Eukaryota > Metazoa > Chordata > Mammalia > Chiroptera > Phyllostomidae > Micronycteris > Micronycteris hirsuta. Next base: position 29,856 of record PVJI01012216.1, on the reverse strand, counting down.
CTCCGGAATCTAATGCAGGTTCCATTTAGTTGTCATGTTCCTTTAGTCTTCTTTAATCTAGAAAAGTCCCCCTGCTTCTTCGGTATTTCAAAACTCTGGCATTTTTTAATAGTCCTATAAGTCGTTTTGCATTATGTCCCTCAATTTGACTTTGCCTGATGTTTCCTCATGATTAATTCAGGTTTAACAATTTTGGCGGTGTGTCACAGAGTGATGCTGTGACCTTAGGGTATCCTCGGGGGTACGTGGTGTTGGTCTGTCCCATCCTGGGTGATGCTAAGTTTGATCACTTGTTTAGGGTAATGTCTGCTGCATTTCTCCTTCTAAAATTTATATAATTTATGGTAAAAAAAACCCCCAACAATTTGAAGAGGGGACCCAGTTAAATCCATGCAATGGAAAAATATAAAGCAGTTAACCAAAATGAGGCAGATCTTTATGTGCTATTATAAAACAATCTCCAAAATAAGAGTAAAAGGAGAAATCAAGGATATAAAACAGCAAGAAGAGTATACTCTCATTTTATAAAAAACTGGGATACATAGATATACACAAACTTGTACAGGCGCAGGATATTTCTGGATGAATTCAACAGAAACTAGAAACCAAAGTTCTTCAGGAAGGGTGACCTAAAGGATTGGGGTGGGAGCAATGTTTATTATTCATTATACATATGCTACTTCTAATATGTATATCCTTTTTGTACTGTTGTATTTTCTACTGCTGGCAGACATTATTTCTACAAGAAAAAGTATATTAGGACCCTGACTGGTGTGGCTCGGTTGGTTGGGCATCATTTCACATTGGGAAAGGTTGCTGGTTCAGTTCCAGGTCAGGGCACTGCCTAGTTTGCAGGCTCAATTCTGGCCGGGGCACGTACGAGAGGCAAACAATCGATGTTCTCTCTCACCTCAATCTTTCTGTCCCTCTTTCTCCCTCACTCCCCTCTTCTCTAAAATGAAATAAAGACATCCTTACAATTAAAAAATAAAATAAAAATAAAGTCTTAAAAAAGTATATTAGAAACAGTTTCCTGTATCTTTAAATATTCTTAGAGACTATGCTTTTAAAATGTGGCTATAGCATAATTTACTTAATCCTATTAAGATATTTAGGTTGTTCCTATTTTTTACTACTTTATATAACACTGTGATGAATATCTTTATAACCTTCTTATAACATTAATCATTGTGCATATTTCCTTAGGGTAAATTTCCTTAAAGGTAATTAATAATTTTTAAAGCTTTACATCCATATTGCTAAGCTGCTGCTGCTTCTTTTTTTAGAGAGGCAGAGAGAGAGAAACATCAATTTGCTGTTCAACTTATTTACATTCATTCGTTGATTCTTATATGTGACCTGACAGGGGATCAAACCTGCAACCTCGGTGTATCAGGATAACGTTCTAATCAACTGAGCTATTCTACCAGGGCCCAAGCTTCTTTTCAAGAGATCTTATTAATGTACACTCCCAATAGCATACTTGCTATAAAAAAACTGTCTGAAAATTTGAAAAGTGGAAGGCAAAAATCTTTTAAAAATATGTTATTAATAATAATACTGTTATATATATTTTTTTTTTATTAGGGAAGTTGAAAACTTCGTTCATATGCCTCCTGGTCATTTGTATTTCTTCTTTTTATAAAGTGTCTGATGTCAACTTTTACCTTGTTTTCCATTTGGGACATTCCATTTGTCTACTTGTATATTACAAATACTTCACCTTTCTATGTCATTTGCCTTTTATTTTTATGGTTATATATAGATATATTTATCTTAAGAAATAATTTTTCCATTGAATTTAGACTGAGAAAGGTAAAGGTCTTCAATACCATGAGATCAGATAAATATTAGTCTATATGTTATTTTTCTTTTTAGTTCATTTAACTCTTTATTCCATCTGGGAATTGAGTGTGATTGTTAGTGATCAACCTTCATTTTTCCCAGAGTTGCATTTTTGTTCCACTACCATATTAAGTAATCTATCCTGTTCCTATTGTTTTTAAACACTTTATTTTGAAATAATTGTAGACTTACAGAAGAGCTGCAAAGATTAGTACAGAGTGCTCCTGTACCCACTGATTTTAAATCCTGACTTCATTAAATCCCTACATGTGTTTCCTTCCATTTTTAGTCTTTGGTCAGATCCATGCAACACATTTGAGAAACATGTTTATTCAAAATAGTAAAAAAGCAAAAATTCTGTGTGTATCTTAAAAGACTATATTATCATTTCCAAATTTTAGAGATGATTTTCATTTTCTGTTTGCTATCCTCATCCCCTAAATATTCTAAAATAAGCAGTTTACTTTTATAATAAAAAGGCCAATAAGCATTATTTTAAAGAATAAAATGCGCCCTGGCTAGTGCGGCTCAGTGAATTGAGTACTGGCCTGAGAACCAAAGGGTCGCCGGTTTGATTCCCAGCCAGGGCACAGGCCTGGGTTGTGGGCCAGGTCCCTGGTAGGGAGCATTCAAGATGCAACCAAATACTGATGTTTCTCTCCCTCTATCCTTCCTTTCCCCTCTGTCTAAAAATAAATAAATACACCATGGCAGGTGTGGTTCAGTGGACTGAGTGCCCGACTGGGAACCAAAGGGTCGCCAGTTTGATTCCCAGTCTAGGGCATATGCCTAGGTTGCGGGCCAGGTGCCCCATGGAGGGGGAGGCACGTCAGAGGCAACCACACATTGATGTTTCTCTCCCTCTCTTTCTCCCTCCCCCTCTCTAAAAACAAGTCAATAAAATCTTAAAATGGTTAAGAATGATTCATTTAAGAATTTCATCTAAGTGATGTTTTGTTCTAATAGTTTTCTACTCATGCCTTTAGAGTTCATTAATAATTGTAACCACTTGGAAACAGAGCCCTCCACCAAGTAAAATCAGCGTAAGTATCAGTGTAAGTACACTGGAATTAGTCAGTCTTCTTTGAAGATTCCTCAAGGATATAAAGATCACTACTTTTTCTACTCCTAGGCTCAGAGAAACACAGGCAGTATTAGAAGAGGCATCTTAGAAAGTTTCTGAGGGAACATCAGCACTGTCTTCCCCAAATGAAGTCTTCGTCTGTGGAAGGTACATACCAAATAAATCAGTCTGCATCTTTTGAAATGGAAATTCAAGGACCAATGTTTCCTAGCAGAGATTGCTGGGATAATTCCTGACAGAATTAAGCAAAAAGGATCACTGTACTTAGAGTGTCTATTATGTGATATCAATGAAAACAAACATTTTGGCACAAACTGTGAGGTCACTGGCTATAGGACACAGGTCTAAGCCATAGCACACTGGGGCACTATAATTGATGAAGTTGGGAAACAGGGCACCCACACAAACCAAAGATATTGGTGAAATGAGATGGGTTGAAGAAAGGTTTTTCCACCTTGGCTTTTTAAAAATTAAGACTATTTTTTGGAGCAATTTTAGGTTTGCAGAAAAAGTGAACAGAAAGGACTGAGCTCCCTTATACCCTCTCACCCCCCCCCCCGTTGCCCCCATCATTAACATCTGGCATTAACAAATGTACTACTAGTGTGATACATTTGATACAGTGGTGAGCCAATATTGACTCATTGTTTTTTTTTAAAACATGCATTTTTAAAAAAGATGCGTATAATAATAAAAAAATTCTCCCCTGAGGATATTTTGAGAGAGAGAGAGAGAGAGAAAAAGAGATCAGTTGCCTTCTGTACATGCCCTGATTGTGGATTGAACCCGCCACCTAGGTATATGCTGTGACTGGGAATAGAACCCACAAACTTTTGGTGTACCAACTGATGCTCCAACCAACTGAACCACCTGGCCAGGGTCAATACGGATTTATTGTTAACAACTAAAGTCTACTTTAGCTGTTCAGTTGTTCATTCTTTGTGTTGTTCATTATATGATGGGGAAGCAAAAAAAAAGGAATTTATTCCTTGTATATGTATTCTTACATGTTTAAACTTCAGTCACCTTCAAAGCGGTCTCCATTTGATGCAGTACATCTATTGAGACATTTTTTTCCACTGCCCAAAACAATTTTTGAACTTGTCAATTTTGAGGCCTTTTAGTGCTTCTGTCATTTTTTGTTTCGCTTCTTCCACATTGGCAAAATGTTTCCCTTTGAGTTTTTGGTCAAAAACAACTGAATACTCAGTGATGTGTGGGCAGGTGCACTTGTAAATCACCCATCATGAAATGGGCAAACACGTTGAGGAGTCTTCAAAAAAAATTCACTGAAGCTGAACGTCGCCTTTCATAACACCAGCTGGCACTGACACAGATGGGTTCCCAGAACACTCACCTAGTGGGGGAAGCCTGTACTACAAGGGGTCACCCTTCAGAAGATAATCCCCTTTTTTTTTGAGTTCCCCTTTGTATATGATTTGAAGATTTAGTGGAATTATCTGTTATCTACCATTACAACTTCATGCAGAATAGTTTCACTGCCCTCAAGATCCCCTGTGCATACTCCACCTATGCATCCCGCTGTACCTCCCACCCTGAGCCCTTGACAACCACTGATATTTTTACTGTCTCCATACTTTTGTCTTTTCCAGAATGTCATATAGTTGGAATCATACAGTACGCAGCCTTTTCAGATTAACCTCTTTGATTTAGCACTATGTGTTTAAGTTTCTGCCGTCTTTGCATGGCTTGGTAGTTCATTTCTTTTTATTGCTGGATAATATTTCATTGCATGAATGTACCACAGTCTGTTCATCCAGTAACCCACTGAAAGACATCCTGGATGCTTTCAAGTTTTGTAAATTATGAAAAGCTACTATAAACATTTGTGTGCAGGTTTTTATGTGGGCATCAGTTTTCAACTCATTCGGGCAACCAAAAAGCACGACTGCTGGATCATATGGTAAGAGTGTTTTCTCAGAAACTGCCAAACTGTTTTCCAAAGTGGTTGTACAATTTACATTTCCATCAGCAACGGATGAGAGCTCCCGGTGCCGCACACCCTCACCACACAGGCCGCATGTCCAAACTCAAGATATTAGTAAACTGATACGGTTAAAAAAACAGTTTTCCCATTTTTTAAGTTGATTTTTGAGAGAGAGAGAGAGAGAGACAGACAGACATTGATTTGTTTTTCCACTTTATGCACTCATTGGTTGATTCTTGTTTATGCCCTGACCGGGGATCAAACCTTGGTGTATTCGGATGATGCTCTCACTAACTTAGCTACCCAGGCCCCATTAAAAAAAATCTTCACATTTACTTAAAAGGAAAAATTCCCAAATCAAAATGAAGTGTTTAAAAGTATATACATCAACTTCCAGTCAAGATGGCAACATAGGCAGACATGGCTCACCTCTTTGCACAACCACATCAATATCACAACTAAAATAGAGAACAACCATCACTCAGGAACATCAGAAATCGAGCTGAATGGAAAGCTGACCACTACGGTATCGAGTTGAATGGAAGCGTGACAACTAGAGAATTGCGGAAACCACAGCCATTCAGATGGCAGGAGGAGCGCGGATGCAGAATGGGCTGGCCCCACATCCACACGGATAAAAATTCAGGAGGGACATCTCAGGAGCGAGGAGACCCACACCCATACCAGGCCACCAAGCCCAGGCCCAGTGCCAGGAGGATAAGTCCCCACAAATTCTGGCCGTGGAAACCAGCAGGGATTGAGTCGGTGGAGGAGACTGCTGGAACCCTAAGTAGTTCCTCTGGGAGAACCCACACACAGACTTGCTCCCTCTGAGCTCCAGTATAGGGGTGGCAGCTTCAAGGGCACCAGTGGTATACAAAGAGAGACTGAAGTATCTGGCATTGGGGTGAGCAGAGGCCATTGTCCCTTTGCTGAGCTCTCCCCCCACAGAGCTGGTAGGCTGGTGCCATATCTGAGACTCCATCAACCTGGCTAACGCTGTGTAACCCACCTTGGAGATCCATAGAGACTCTACCCCACCCAATTTATGGGCTCACCCAAGCTGCTTTTCCATAAGAATGGTGGGTCTTGGCTCCTAAATCCTATCAAACAAGCAAGAGCTGGCTTCAGTGAGCCCTAGCAGCAGCCAGATTAGAGTCACAGCTTGTCTTCACTTGGGAATCTCCAAGCCCAGCACAAGTAGCAGCCATCTCAGATTGCTTTACACCTCAGGCAGGATGCCCCCGGGGCAAAACACAGGTGGGAGCTGATCTTGGCCTGCACCACCTGGGAAACCCCAGGATCAATACACCTATTGGAGAGCTACAGATCACACTGGAGCATCATCGCCTTGCCCCCACACAGCTAATCCTCCATGGAGGGTTGTGGTTGGTGACTCGATCACCCAATCCTTGCAGCTGACTGGCCTGGGCAAACCCCTCCCATTGATCTGTCAACAGCAACCAAGGCTCAACTACAAGAGGCGGATGTACTCAGCCAACACAATGGGTATACCTCGAGTACCCAGCTTGGGTGATAGGGGAGGCTGTGCCACTGGACCCTACAGGACACATACTAACTTAGACCACAATACCAAGACACAGAGTCAAAGCAGCTCTACTTAATACATAGAAACAAATGCAGGGAGGCTGCCAAAACAAAGAGACAAAGAAACATGGCCCAAATGAAAGAACAGATTGAAATTCCAAAAAAAGAGCTAACTGAAATGGAGATAAGCAATCTATCAGATGCAGAGTTCAAAACACTGGTTCAAGGAACTTAGTGAGGACCTCAGCAGCACAAAAAAGACCCAGTCATCAATGAAGGATACATGAGTTGAAATAATGAACAATTTTCAGGGAAAAAACAGTACAGTGAATGAAGCCAAGAATCAAATCAGTGATTTGGAACATAAGGAAGCAAAAAACAACCACGTAGAAAAACAAGAAGAAAAAAGAATAAAAAAAAATGAGGACAGCATAAACAGCTTCTGGGACAACCTTAAGAGGTCCAACATTTGCCTCATAGGGGTGCCAGAAGGAGCAGAGAAAGAGCAAGAAATTGGATATCTATCTGAAAAAATAGTGAAAGAAACCTTCCTAATTTGTGGAGGAAATAGACATGCAAGTCCAGGAAGTGCAGAGAGTCCCAATTATTATGGATGCAAAGAAGCCCACTCTAAGACACATCATTATTAAAAAGCCAAAGGTTAAAGATAAAGAGAAACTCTTAAAATTAAGAGAAAAGAAGTTAGTTGCCGGAAGGTTGCCAGATGGGGGTAGGGGTGGGTAAAGAGGTGAGGGGATTAAGAAGTACAAATAGGTAGTTATAGAATAGCCATGGGGATGTAAAGTACAGCATAGGAAATGGAGTAGCCAAAGAACTTATACACATGACCATGGACATGAACAACAGTGGGGGGATTGCCTGAGGGAGTAGGGGGTTTGGGTGCAGAGGGGCAAAAGAGAACAAATCAGGACAACTGTAAAAATGTCGTCAATAAAATATAATTAAAAAAATAAAAGTATATGCATTATATCCCCATCTAACTTATGCATTCCACTGTTTGGTAAAGTTATTTACTTTATTTTATGTTTGTTGTCTTCAGAAAGCTACATGATTCATCTCAGACTGTTGGTGTCCTCCATGGCTTTGGCTCAGATCCTAGGGCACTGGGTCAATGATCTAATGAATGAGTTGCCTTCTTGATTGCTAAAATACTATAATTTCCCTACTGTCTCTATCCCTCGCCCCACCCCATCTCATTCATTTAAGTTATCAATGTTCTTTATATTTGAGTAGTATCAAACTACCCTCTGTTATAGTAGTGACAGGTTAATTACATAGTTATTAAGAGATAATATGGGAGTAGTAACATAAGTTATCATGTAATTACCTTTCTTCTCAGAGCCATTACCACGTAATTAAAGCAAACCTGATATAATATTTTGCAGCAACTAACAGTGCTGAATTCTATATTCCCGCTGTCTTCTCCCCTGTCATAGTAGGGGGAGACATTCTAGGTAAAGCGAATTTCATGTGCAAAGTAGCTAAGGCCTGAGAAAAGAGCAGTATAGCCGCAGCACCCAAGCAAAGGTGAGAGCGGCATGAAATGCAGTTGCAGGGACAGGAGACCATGTTGATCCTCTTAGGCCACAAACAGTTTAGATTTTTAATCTAAATGCAACTATAAGTAATTGAAGGATTATAAGCTGAGGAATGAAATAATTCAATTTCTTCCTAAAGTGATTATTTTTGGCTACTGTGTAGAGAATGGAATGGAGTTCAAGAAAGAGTGGAGGTATGGAGATCAGTTAGGAAGCTGTTGTATTAAGTAGAAAACAGGCCTGAGCTAAAGTCATGGCAAAAAAAGCAGATGAATTTGAGATGAGATATGAGTACATCCTTAAAATTGAGTCCAAAGGACTCACTGAACATTGGGACAGAGGTAAAGGAAGCCATCAGGAATGACTCCTAGGTTTCTAGCTTGAGATACTGGGTGTTTAATGTTTCACGTATTGTGTGATAGGCGGGTCATGCTGCAGGGAACGTTTAAGAAGGGTGCAGACCTGGCATGCAAGCATGCGTGTTTGTAGAGCCCACCCATCCATTACCCTTCAAAAAATATCACTTCATCTCCAGCACTGCTGAGGGGGTGGTCAGTTGATATATTTTGTCCTTGTAAATCAACCCTTACTACTAATTAGACCAAGGGGAGGGCATCTGTCCCAACAGCAAACAACTTATGGCCCCTCCAGTGTCCTACTTATGAATTAGGCTAACCTAGTATTCTCTGTCAGGAGCCAGAATGGAAAGTGAAGATCTGGACGCTGACTGTGAAGCAGGGAGAAGCAGGCCTGCAGTGCAGCTGAGTAACATGAACTTGTTAAGCACAGGAGTGCAGACCCATGAATAGCTGCAGTTGTGGTCTCTAGAACCGATTCCAGTCTAGAATTACCATGTGTCTCCCCTCTCAGTGCAAATTTGTTCAGTTTGGCTCTTGTTTCAGATTCCTTTTATAATAGTCAATACATAATGAATCCTCACTATGAGACATTATTTCATTTAACTTTTATAATAACCCGCATGAGGTAGGTAGGTACTTATTTCCTCATTTTTGTAGATGAGGAAACTGAGGCTTAGAGATGTTATTTGTCCATAGCCCCACAACTACTTAATGACAGCACTGGGACTCAAACCCACATCTTTGATCCACTATCGTAACCACTATGTTACAATGTCTCCCTTAATGCTTGCGTTTCCTTAAAAAAAAGAAAAAAAAAATCCTTATCCTAACCTAGATGTTACTTTTGACCAGATGAGTCAGATGAAACGTGCCTTAAACTCAGAGTGTGGCTGCCTGACAATATCTTCCCCCACCTTCCATGCCAACAAGCTCCTTCACATAGTTGTAATTCTTTAAAAAACTGAGTAGAACAAAATAACTCACTGTATTGTGCATATAAAAATAGGATAATATCATACATTTATATCCTTTCTTTTATCTCCATCTTTGAATACTTTAATGTGGAATAAAGATCCAAATACAACTGTGAAAAACCAATTTCCTCTTCTACTTTCTGAGACATTAAAAGAAAGCGCTGTGGTGGTGTTCTCTTCTGATGCAAGACTTTACGACCTGCTCCTGCATGGCTTACGGACTTAAACTCAGGGCAGACTTTGGCTTACATGGCACTGAAAGGCCAAGAAAACCCCCAACGTCTTTCACTGTCCTTTTTTTAAGAGTCTGTTACTAGCAGGCTGTGGAGCTGCTCGTCCCTCAGACATCGTTATTTTTATTAGTCATGGAGGCAGGCTGGGGCGGGAGTGCAAGAAGCAACAGGAAGTGTGCTGGAAGGCACTGAACACGTGATTGTCGACATAGAAGGAAGACTAATTTAAATATAATGGTCAAACTTCTATTTCAATGAATTTTTAGTTCTGTGTTCATCATCGTAGCTGAGTTATTTTTTTTTCAACGGTGACATTTTTTTTAGCCACTTGCAAGAGGACAGAGTGTCTATACGAATACCTTTCAAGTTCAATAGCTAATTCAGTGTCTGCGGAAGGTAAGCAACTCCACAGTGTGACCCTTGTCTTTTGCACAGATGTGCATCAACTTTAATCATTAGTATGATGACTAACTTAGAGCAGGTCAGACTATTTTATATTTTTCTTTAATAAAGGAAGGTATTTAGAAACAAGGGTAACAGTGACACTGTTATGTGTCTAGATCACGTTGTGCTACAAAATATTTAAGTTTAGTAAAGATGCTAACCAGATTTTTTTCTACAAAGGCATGTGTTTTAAATGTTTTATAATTGCTTTACTACTTTCTTAAAATTGATTTTTCAGAAAAATCATGTACTTCTGCTGACAAGATCACAAGATCACTGTCTCTTTACACTGCGTTCTAGTGTTAGCCTAATTACTGGAGTGGGAAAAAGCCCGAAAAAAACCTTAGCCATTACATTCGTATATTTAACAAGTCACAACCTTGAAATCTTGTTCTACCTGAAAGCACCATTAAAAGTGCTTGACTATTATTACTAGAGGAAATTTTTAATAAAAGCTAATTAAGCTACAAAACTCCCAAGTGGTTAACTGATTTTAGGGGCTAAATTTCTGGTACTTCTAATTATCCCTGATGGCTTTACTTAGTGTTTCACAAGCATGACAGATGACAATGAAAAACTGCAGCGAAATTCATCTGCCCTGACACTGTGCTAACCACCGGCTTCTCCCTCTCCAAGTAAAATCAATACTCTGTTTGAGTAAACACGTTTACAGCTTTATTAGGATGTCTTGCTTGTTCTGTAACAGCTCCTTGAAGCTGTGGTAACAAATCGACTCAACTCAGTTAAACCTAGAGAGCTGGGTAAGAGGCCCATCGATAAGGTTGTTATAAAAATAAACTGCAGGAGATCAGAAAGCTGGAGCAAACAGTCTGGTAAATGTCAATATTTTCCCTTACAGAGGATGACAAAAACAGTGAGATCATGCAGAAAGTCTTTTTTCCCCCTCTTAAAAATGTTTCTTGTTTTATGGGATAAAGCACTTCTACTTTTTGTGCACAATTCTCCTTAATGAAATTTTTGCTTTCTAATTCCATATGCATCTGGAACAGGAAGCTGAAGTAAATACTTGCTATGTTCCTGCCATTTCAGTCTTTATTTTCCTTCATATTTAGAGTCTTGCTTTGGTCTTCATTGACTTGATAAAATGATGTTATTCAATTTATCTGGAATGCCCGTGGTGGTTCAATCTTACCTGCTTTTATTAATGAAACAAAACATTTTATCACGTACATTGGGAGGTCATTTCAATGCAGTGTTCACTCTTGCTACGATATCTGTGCAGCCCGACGTTGTGCCCTCCAAATCAGGCCTTCCACGTTTATGCATTTTACAAGAGCAAACAGTGTTAGCTTCAGACAGGCCGCACGACCTCCTGACTTGCGGTAGTACATAAAAATGTCTGCTACCTATTAGGAGCAAGCCTCCACAGTGGCTGCAGCTCCACTACATAAGAACTCATATACCTTCTTTTAGATGTTCACAGGTTGCTCAAAGAACTAACATCTGGCAGGAAATTCCCACTTCAATTTGGCAAGCTTAGACTACCCAGATGTGACAAAGTAATGGTTTCCCCCCCTGTTGAAAAGTTCTCAGACGTAAACTTTTAAAAAATTTTCTATGTAGTCTAGTTAGTAAAATTTTGTTTTGTTTTGCTTTGACTTCATATTGACTACCAACCAGTCATGAACTCAAGTAACAACTCATGACCCATATGTTTAAACAACACAGACTTTTCTGGAAAAAGGAAATCAACAGACATTAAATTTTGAAATAACTTAAAAAGCTACTGTGCCTGCCAGGGTAAGGTCTGACCTAGTAGGTATCTGCATAATGAGGACCAAAGCCTAAGTGGTGTCAGATGGTGCCGTGACTGACGTGGACAGGAAGTCGATCCAGAGCGCAGGTTCCCCTGCCATAGCGGCTCCGCGCCACGCTCCTCCCACACAAAGCGAGCAACTGAGCCGCACAGTGTAATATAGAGGTGAGTGTTCAGTGCTATAGCTCTGAGGATAACTTATTTCCTTTTTCTAGTGGTTGAAAATGGAAACCTGTCAGATACTATTTATGAGGCATGGCACATTGCATTTGAACTTAAGAAAAAAAAAAATCAAAGAAACTTTTAAATGCCCCTAACTCAGGAAAGGAGCTCTTGAAGAGTACCACTAAGCACTGTTTTACTCATATAGATAAGATGCCCTTCCATCCCCAATTCCTTTCGAAATTCTGCTTTAAAGATCATTCTTTCTTATGGAACAAAAATGTACAACATCAGGTTAGAATCTGAATTTTAAACCTAGCTGTGTGATCTCTTGATGTGGTCCCCAAAACAAAATAAAATTTTAGCATATGTTTCTGTTTATTGTTAAAGCCAAACATCTTGGATACTCACATGGCAAAAAAAAAAAAGAAAGAAAGAAAGAAAGAAACCAAACAAACCTACATCAAAGGCTTCTATCCACTCTTGACCAATATAACAGACTGCTTAACTGACAACTTTCATTTGGGTTATGAACATGTGTAATTACTGGATCATGAATTAAGGAGCCAGGAGATCGGGCTTCTAGTATTGAGTATTTGCCATTAACTCTGTCTTTGGACCTCACTTTCCTCATCCATCAAATGGGGGCTTTTGAACAGAGCACAGTTTCATACTGAACATCAACTCATTCCAGAGGGTTGCTTCATGAGCCACTAAATAAAATGTGGATAGGGCCAAACGGGGATTTGTTTGATCGCACTTCATGTTAATTCAGGTAAGATCTTGTAACATAGTTTCACTACTGAAAACAGTTTGAAAACATGAAAACCAGAAAATGTGATCTTTAAAAATATTCACTTTTGTCACTAACATTATAAACTGACCCATCGGTCCAAAGTAATAACTGCTGGATTAAGGAGATGATAGTAAATTTATTTAAGCCCTAATTCATTAGCAAGATAACTAATTTTGTTACTATTTAACTCAATTCAAAAACCTGTATTTTATCAACTGACAACTGCTCACAGCAGGGTTGTTCTAAAATTTTAAGAGCATTTGATGATAGAAACTCGTTTTAATTTTCCATTGATTTCATGGGCTAGAGATAAAATATACACATCTTAACTCTATGTCAGTGATAATTAGATAATTAAATGCAAAACAAATTAATAGCCTGTGTTCATACTCCAGCTTTGGGAACTCATATATGTTATGTAAGAATAGCTATGAATTTAGTAATAGTGCTGCTAATTTTCATTAGTTTTATTCAGACTCTGTTTACAGTAAACAGCCTTATAATTCAGGCGTTACATTTCACACAAATTTCCATAGTTCAGAGAGTTATTTCTAATGATTTATTACCGTGGCTAAGACTTCTTCTAGGTCCCAAGGTTGGCCAGAGTATGCATCAGCATTACCAACATGTAATTTTATTTTTTGATTATGTTAATTACAAAGCCAATAAAGGCACACTGTAACAAATCTGAACATCGAGACAAGATTTAATTTGAATACATTTAGCTTTACGAAAACTTACTATATTGCTCCTACTTTTTTCATTTTGGTATTAATGACTGACGAAATTTCTTTTAGGTCATAGACTGGCACCAGTTTACAGACCAGTGTTTAGAAAACCTCTTTGGCTATTTCTCCTCACTTGGAGGGGAAGATAAAACAATATACTAATGGAATGCAGTATAACAAAATTTTCATACAAATTTTTCATACAAATGTGCCCTGACCCGTGGTTGAACCTGCAACCTTTTAGTTTATGGGATGATGTTCCAACCAACTGAGCCACACTGGCCAGGGCCAGGGTACTAGTTTCTTGAGGGAACATTCATATTTATGAGAAATTCCAGACTTCACCCTAAAATCATTCTGTATTCCATGTGAGCCAATGTTATTTCTCTCTTTTATAATGGCTTGAGGGTCATCTTTACCTCTTTTAACCAACATGGACTTAAATAATCTTAGGCAAGGCTCTTGAAATGCAATTCTGGTTCAGCGTCACCTTATCTAAATCTCTGGACATGTAGCACTGGAACAGTATGTCATAAAGTATCCTGTGACTGTGCAAAGTGTGACTCTCTAGCCCCCCTGCCCCCACATGAACTTGAGCTGCTGTTGTGAATTTCATATTCCTAATGACCAATTCAACTCTCTACTTCATTTGATGGTTTTAAGGAAAATTGCTGCTTAAGAAATAAAACACCAAGATGTCCTAAAAGATGAGTTAAAAGATGCAAAGTTATTGCTGCTCTGGGGTGGGGTAGGAGCGAGCAGCTCTGATCTTAGTCATCCACAAGTAATCCCTCTGTGTACAGTGGGTCATATGAAGCTTTTGATTTTTTAAGTGAAGAAGTGTGAGAAACGATATATTTAACACTCAGCAAGTTACTTTGAATCTTCTGAGTTGGACAGCAAAGGAAGAAGTTGGTGCAGGAAAAAAAATCACAAGAATTCCCGCACCACTTCTTTGCATAGCACAATGTTAAATAGCAATGAAGAAAAATGGGAGAGTAAGCTATGAATGTTTGGGAACAAACAAACAGATGAGAATAGAAAATATGAACATAATTTGGAGAATCTCTACATCTGTCAAAAGTATAGACAGAGGATACATGAAAAGGAAATAGCATCCCTATTGTGGAAATGTAAACCCTTTTTCTTTTTCAACCAGAATTCTTATCTGAACATGAATTAGAAAGTGAAATTAATGCTCCTTTTTATTAGATGGGAAATAATTATTTACATTGTGACTGCCAAGTGGCTTTAAGATTAACTTGCATATTGTAGGTAATATCTTTTAGGGTAATATTCTTTCTTTGCCAAAGTTGTTATGAGAAATTTGAAAATAAAAAGTATTAAAGGCAGCACAGTTACTTTACTATCATTCAAAATAAATTCTCCTAAGCTATGTATGGCTCTTAACCATATTTAATGAAGCTTTTTAAATCCTACGAATGTTGGTCCTTGGGTAAGGACACTTGTCTTTTATCTGAAAGTTATACCTATGTGCCTGCGTGTAAAATCTGCTCAAAGTATACTCATTTTTAGTCTAAAGATGATTTATAGGTCCACACTATGTTTGTACAACTGCCACAAAACATTCAGCTAAGTCATATTAGATTAGCACACGCTGATATTGACAGCCTACTGGGAACATATTGATTAGGTCTCCTTTCATGTATTTGTTATGATTTTTCTCCTCAGTTTCATTTACTGGGAAGACACAGGGGAAAAGACTTCACCAGAACAATGACAGTGCCTGTCACCAAATGTTCTCAACGTTTCCATTTGTTACTATGGCAGTTCCAAGTGAAAAGGCAGACCTGCTGTCACACAGCACAGCAGGACAACAGGAGGAAACTTCCTCCTGACCCGGGAAATTAGGAAATCATACTTAGAGATTATAGAATTGTCTCCATTTCCAAGGGTACAATCGTAGTACTTGGGCTTTTGAGGAAGAATCTGAAAAGGGTAGTTCTGTCAGGGCTGGCTAGTGACAAATAAAGGGCACATGTTACAACGTGCTTCAGGTCTCCAAATGGAGCGAGGAGGCATGCTTGTAGAGGCCAAAGGGATTTGTCACTGTCACTAAACCCTTGAGATGGAACTACGAATTTAATGTATATACATTTAGGGTAAGATGATTCTACATGAGAATCTATGATGTAGTTATATGTTTCTACCTTATGTAGCTAATAAGAACACATGGCACATTGGTACTGAGATATGTAATTAGGACATGGCAGGTGAGGTGATGCTTTATCCAAGAACTTGAAATTGGGACCGATACATAGTTATGCAAAGTCACAAAAGACAGAAACACTCTTAAGCCAGCAAAAATTGGAAGTAATGGGAGGCATATATTAACTATCTAAAGATAGAATGTGTCAATCAGAAAGGAGATGCATTTATCAGGCAACAAAGCAAAGAAAAAGGAACTACATAATAAATGTAAAAGTTGTCACTGCCCCGCCATTTTCAAGGTAGAAGAGTATGCTGCAACAGCTGGAGTATTTCAAGTCCTAACAGAAAGGCTTTCCTTGGTATAGAGACAGGAGTAGGAGGTTTTAATCAATGGTTTTTTTAGTATTTTAAACTAACAATACCACATCTATTGTAAGACGGATGCATCAGCCTGGTGCTACTCAATAGTCGATTCATGTAACTCCCTGTGTTTGGATTCCATGCTGACCAAGCAAGTTTATGATCTGGCTTTCTGTATCTCTGTAGTACAATCAATTCTACTGCTTAGCAAATATGGTCCTGGTTCAGACTCACTGGAGACTACAGCCCTTCGATTCTCTACCCTTTCCCTTTTGCAATAATCTTACTCTGGAGTCCTGAGAATCCTATCAGATAACAAAAGCTCCTGTTCAATAAATGAAGTCATCTATTCAGATAATAGGAAGATTTGCTTTGGCAAAGCACCCTTTTGTTAGTCAGGATGGTCTTGGTTCTTGTCCTAATGATGAGACTTCCCTAAAAGTTTAGAGCAGGGCCCTGCCGTGAGTGAGAGCATGGCCTCTGGAACGAGACTGTCTGGTCTGAATCCTAGTTCTACTATTTTCTAGCTATGAGATGTTAAGTGAGTTACCTAAACCCTCTATATGTCTCAGTTTTCTCATCAGTAAAATGGGGTTACAAATAACCTACTTCAAGGAGCTTTTAAAAATATTAAATGAGTTAATATATATTAAGTACTTAAGATATCGATTAACTAATAGATGCTATGTAAATTTATCTATTGCTATTACTATATAGCTTGACTTACATGGAAAGAATGTGCCGAACATGTTGACATGAGAATTCCATTGCTAACATGGCAGAGTATTCATCTCATTGTATGACTCAGTTTTTCAATATCTCACTATCATGGGAACCGATCAGAGTAAAGTGAGAAAAATGGCTACATCACTGAGGTATTACCAGTAAAGTTCTATCTACTTTCAGGCTGCCTTCCACCTTACCTGTACTGGTTTCAACAGTGTATACTGAAATCCAGTGTTGGACTCAGGGTATCATGAAAGTGAACAGACCGAGGAAGCTGCCATGTACTACACAAGGGGTTGGCAAACCAGAGGTCGAGGGCCAAATCTAGCCTATGGCCTGTTTTTGTACAGCTGGGGAGCTAAGAAAGGTATTTACATTTTAGTGTAAAAACCAAAAACAAAACAGAAAATTAAGCAAGTAAGCAAACAAACAGAATAAGAAAATTATGCAATACAGCCTGTATATGGCTTGCAAAGCTTCACATTTTCACTATTTGGCCCTTTACAAAAAAAGTTTATGGGTTCCTGTTTGACAATCTTTCCTTTTTATTTACTTGCTGTACCCCGACAATAAATATATAATGAGGGTAGGTAAGTAGAATGAGGTAAAAAAAGAAAAAGGCTGAAAATCCTGTAACAAAGAACCCAAGTGCTTTGATGGGGTAGACCATGTATCATTTTAGTACTAAACAAACGCGGAGCTAGCTGTTTCTACTTCAGGAGCCTAAAAATGACTTCACTCTCCCTCAGAAAGTCTGTATGTTATTCTCTAGTACTGGAAGCGCTAAGGTAACTCAGTGTCTGAAAGGGAATCTGTTGTTGCAGAGCCAGGCAGCCCAGGGTCCCAGGGTCCCTGGGTGAGAAGAAGTGGCTAATTAGGTTACCACTGGATCTATACTGCTCTACTAAATATCAAAGAAATAGAATACTTAATGTTTTAAATATTTTACTTAAAAAGGCTATAAGGATACAAGTTTAAAAGTTCCTGTATTAATATTCCTGGTTTAACCAATTTCTAACCAGGAAATTGGTAGTATTTCCCTAATGTATTACAGAAGTTGACCCAATTCTGGATAAGATATTTTTAGCCTGCATGGATGTATAGCTCTGAAGCAGTATGGAACAGGAAAAAAAGCTGCAAAGTCCTCTAATCCATGATGAAGCCTTTTAGAGCAAAGGACAGTGAAGTAGAATGTCATCTGTGGTGTGTACTCTTAACAAAGAACAGAGCATGAGCATGCTACCAGCCTAATGGTTCACAGCTCATTCTGTGGCACACTTACACAACGGAATACTACTTGGCTGTAAAAAAAAAAAAGGAAATCTTACTTTTTGCGACACTATGGATGGACCTGGAGATTATTATGCTAAGTAAAATAAGCCAGTCAGAGAAAAGACAAATACCATATGATCTCAGTTATATTGGACTCTAACGAACAAAACAGAAACAAAGGCATGGTCACAGGGAACAGACTGACAGCTGTCAGAGGAGGGGGGTTGGGGAACTGGATGAAAGAAGGTGAAGAGATTAAGCAAACACAAACACAGAGAAATGGTCTGTCCAGAAAGTATCCAGCCATGTAACATGAAAAGTAGAGATGTTATTGAAGAAGATACAAGATACAAGGAACATTGTACACAGGACAATGATGCCTCAGTCCCCTTCAAAGTAGGCACCTTGGGACCTCACACAGTTCTCCCAGTTTCCATCAGCTGCCCTGTCATATTTTCCTGAATCTCATCAATGGTCTGAAATCGCTTCCCTTTCAAAAGTGATTTTAGTTTTGGGAAAAGCCATAATTCGCAGGGCACCAAATCTGGTCTGCAGTGGGGCTGAGTCACCTGGGTGATTTGCTCTTTTGCCAAAAAACTCTGCACAAGACATGATGCACGAATGGGCGTGTTATCATGATGAAGCTGCCAATCACAAGTTGCCCATAGTTGTGGCCTTCTGAATCATCCAAATAGTTTCTGTGGAGCAATGTTCCAGCTTAGCACAAAATTTGATACAGATTCATTGCTTTACTCGCTTAGTTATTTTAAATGCAACAGCCACACAGTACACATGCTCATTCAATGGTATCTACCACCCCAATGACTAGTACAGTGAAGTCATCATTGTTCACACATGCACATTAAGGCCCACTCTCCTTGGCTGCCAGGTTACATTGAGGTCACCCAAGCCATTCTTGCTATATCAACAACGGCTGGACTTTTTTTGTACAGACCATTGTGTATGTGTGTATATACACACACAGACACAGACAACAGTGTGGTGACAGCCAGAGGGAAAAGGGGGCATGGGGTGGGCAGTAGGTGGCGGTGGGCAAAGCAAGAGGAAATGGGGACAGAAAGAGACTTTGCTTGGGATGCTGGGAGTACAATGCCGTGTGCAGGTGATATTTTATTGAGCTGTGCATTTAAAGCCTGTATGGTTTTGTGAACCAATGGTTTTTTTAAACCAATTTATTGGGTTTAAACTAATCTATGGGGTTTAGAAAGCCCCAATAAATTTGGTTTAAAAAAATACTAGGTATGAATAGTTTCAAAGAAGAAATATGAAAAATTTATGTTGTTGAAAAAGACCATTTATACACATACTCATATATATACACACATATCATATTTTGCTGTATATAATGCACACTTTTTTGCCCAAATATTTGAGGGAAAAATAAGGATGCACACTATACATGGGTATAATGACTACATACCATGGGCTTAATAACAGGGCATAACAGTCCTGTGTATAGTGTGCACAAAAATGTGGGTACACATTGTACATGGCAAAACATGGTATATAGTTGTGTGTGTATGTATATATATATATATGTATTTTAAACAATACTAAGTTAAAACCATCACAAAATCTTAAATGTTTTCCATGGCTCAAATTATTTTCCAAGGAAGAAGAACAATGGTTAACTCCATTTTTTTCTTGTCATGCTTGAGAAATAAACAGAGATCAGGAAGGACTTTTCTGGGTTATCATTTAGGAATCTAAAGCTTTACATAGACCATAACCTAGTTTAACTACACTTAACTAAAAGGATTTTAGATGTATTTCAATATCAGAATCTTTGAACCAGATTTTAGATCAATATAAGTCATCAAGCCAAGATCTCCTAATTGTCTTAATCTTGTTTTTGAGTACTCATTTAAAAAATGATTTGGTTCTTATAAATCGTGCCAGTTCTTACTGAGTTTGAACCAGACAAAAATTTAACCCTTCCTAATAAAATAAACATGCAACGATTGTGTTAGAAACAGATGTTTTAACCAAATAATTCAAAGACATCATCTTTAGCTATTAGCAGCATACTGTTTAATACTCATCACAGCTTATTTTAAAGAACAACTATGTGTTAGCATTTAAGCCCAAGGGGCTATGAATATACTATATATTGTACTTGGTGCAGCTTGTTTATGAAATATTCTGACAGACACAATTAATCTTATGGAAATGACTAGGGTAGAGCATAATAGCAAATTATCTTTAAGCCAAAAATACATATAGGAAAATACCCTCTACTATCACAATGACAGTAGCATATGGAAAGAACATTAGGTGTTAATTATTTAAAAGAAATTAAAAGTTATTAAATTCATAAATCTTGGTTATATGGTAGAGACAAGGGTTAAAGGAAATGTTTAACTTATAAGTAAGTATAAAATAAATGAGTCTTTACCTCCAACGAATGCATCTCCAGCTCCGTTGGTATCAACAATTTCTTTCTGGTCCTGATCCAAGACAGCAAAAGCAGTGACTTCACTTTCTGCAATTAGAGCCAAAGAAAGGCAAACTGACTTCTCTTTGTAATACTCAATATACAAACTCACCCACTGATGCTGAAGTTCCTTCATTATTCATCATTCAAAAAGACAGAACATGAGCTCCACATTCTGTACATGAGTACTTGGGAACCAAGGTGCAAAGTCACCTGTAAGCAATGCCTTTCTTTGTTTGTAATTTTCAGCATTCAGATGCCGTATGTGCTTCGTTAAGAGTCATACCTAGGTAGTTCATATTTTGGAGGAATGACAGTAAATGGCAGCAGTACCTTTTTGGACAGTACAAATACCTGAACAGAAACTCCAAGCTAAAGGAAGTGTTTGTAAGGATTCAGTCATGAACCTCTAATAAAGCTTCAAGCCTGACTGCATTCTGGGAAGTGAAATCTTGGATAAAATAAAGAGCTATAAATTTAAAAAATATAAATGATGATTTATTTTGGGTGTTTCTCTACAGAAAATCACAATGGCGCAATAAAAATATAATTACTATTCTGTTACAATACTTCATACCAATGTCAAGGATTACTGATTTTAGTTGGCTTATTACAGATAACCTAGCCTGGTTACTTTTTACTAAGGAGTCACTATTTCCTTCAAACTATGTGTCAACCAGAAGAAGGGAAAGCTGCCTCTGAATGCATGGGCAGAACAAAGGGACAGTGCAATGGGCTCTTGTCTTGCAGCAGTCTGGACTAGGGCTTGGTTGTTTTGACTACAGAGTAACCTAATACAGTACTTTATACTTGGCACATGACAATGGAATGAAGTTGCTTGTGATGTAATCTGGCCTAGAGGACATCTTCAGAAGATTGGTCAGTGCTTTTTACTGGGGGCTAGACTTCTGAAATCAGACATATGCATTCCTATGGGGACAGATGTGGTCCAAGACTTGTAAACTTCAATCTCACCTAAGATCAAGAGGGAGGGAAAAGGCGATCTTGAGAACAATGAGGTCTTAATGAAGAGCCTAAAATCTCAAAAAACAAGTTCTGTCTGCCTTCTGCTACTAAAATATACTTTTAATAACAGATAAGCACAGATTTGAAAATGAAAAAAGATCCTCGTAGGAAAACTGCTACTCAAGAAGAGGACTCGTTCACTTAGTGAGCCCTTTTGACCATGGGGCTGTAGGTGCTAAGAAGCCTCTGTACCAGATGCATCTATTTAAACTCTTTAGGTAACTAACTTTCCACTCGTTGTAACACCAGAACCGACATGGCAGTTAACAAGATTTTGATTAATTGGAAGTTAAGGCACAGTTATCTAGGATTAAATTTTCTAGGGAGTATGCAGTAGATACTGTTACACAGGCAAAATAAAAAAAAAGATGTAAACAGACTTTATTGGAAATAATTAGGAAAGGGCTACAGTTTGATTTAGGAAAAAGTCTGTTCCATAAATATTTATAAAGAAATCTGGTTTTATTACTTCCCAGTACAAGTCATACTATAAAGGGAATTAACAACTATAAACTAAGAACAAACAGGCACTAAATAAGTAAAACGAGCTAAGTTAATGATACCATTACCATTTATAATAGGGTTACATTATGTAATAATATAACATGTATATAAAACATTTTAGGTAATATAAGAATTAATTACTGGCTTACAGATTTGAAAATAATTATATATAAATGGTAAGTAAGTCACAATTAGATCTAATTCTTTGGTTATTGATTTTTGGTTGGATAAATCTTTATTTATGTATAGAACCTAATTCCCCATGGAAGATACTGTTTTGAACTTTGTTCTTAAGAATCATGACTTCTTGGTCTTAAGGACAGAAAATTCTAAATGAATGCAGTTATTATAGTATACTTTTTCCTGGATATATGTGTAGATTCTTGAGTTGCCTTATCCTGAGGTATCAAATATGGTGTCGTATTTTACTGGAAAATAAGGTAGAATTATTTCCCACCTTCTGTACATATTAATACAGGTAAATATAAGAACATCAAGAATGTAAAAGAGCTGCCATAAATCAGTACAGACACAGTCCAGTCTCTATTATCTTCTATATCTAGAGGGCTATATTATGAGAACACTCAACATTTGCAAGATCCTAAAATGTGTTCTAAATCATTAAAAAAGGGTCAAACAATGTTCAATAATATTTCAGTTCAATTATATTTTTGGTACATTCTTAGTTTTTTGAAATGTGATGACCTGGTTTGCAGAGCTGTTAACAAAGAACCGCACCCAGCTAACTAAGCTGAATTCACAAGCACGGCCTGTTCCACGGCCTTCTGGACAATAGCCGTGTACACACCGGAAGTGCTTCGCTAAATCTGAGACACACTTACAGGCAGGGCACTGTTCGGTCAGGGAGGCCCACGACTCTCACTGGGACCCATTTCTTAGGTGTGAAATGGGCAAGGAGCAGTCGTGGGAATAAGTAGCAAAGATATCTTTTTGCTCTAGTTTTATAAAAATAACAGTTAGTTTTGATGAAGTACTTCTACTTATAGGATTAAGATAAGTCAGAACCACTGCTTCTCACCAGAAGTTTCTAACCAAACTTTTTGAAAAGTGAGAAGGAAAAGGATTGGGCGTGATTATTATTCTTATTTTCCAGATTTCTGTAAGACCAAACAATTATGAGCTTCCCCAAACAGACAGAAAGCAAACAGTAACAACTCAGCTGAGACCAGATTTGTTTGGTGTCATTTATTAGAGAAGACCCTCAGGGTACCTTTATCCACAAGAATGAAATTTAGCTTATTTAAAATACAAAATAGTAAAACTTCAAACATTTTCTGGACAGTTTATATAAACAAATAATTTATTCTTCACTTTGCTATGATATAAGCTTCACTATCTAGTCACTGAAGAGACCAGTCAGACTAGAATCAAAACACCCTCACACACCTATAATGCTATGCCAATTAGAGTAGAGATGGTTAGTTCCTACAAATGACACAGGATCTAAATGAAAAAAAATAAATAAAAAATATTCAGTAACTCCATGCCAAACAACTGTATTTTAGCATTGTGGACACACAACTTCATAATAATAATAGCCTTAGAAATTTGGTTCAGGGTATTTTTTTTTTTAAAGATTTTATTTATTATTTATTTTTAGAGAGGGGGAAGGGAGAGAGAAAGAGAGGGAGAAACAGCAATGTACGGTTGCCTCTCACATGGCCCTCAGGGGGACCTGGCCCACAACCCAGGCATGTGTCCTGACTGGGAATCGAAGCCCCCTTTGGTTCCCAGCCCGCGCTCAGTCCACTGAGCTACACCAGCCAGGACCAGGGTATTTTAAAATGCTATGTGTTGTTACTGTTTGTTGATGTGACCTCTAAATCGCAGAGAAGATAGAGTTGAAGGAGACTCGCAGCAGGACGACAGGCAGGAAGGCGGAGCTTCTCAACCGTAGGGTTGGCTGCAGTCACCGCCTCTGCCGCTGCCCCAGCCATGGGAAAGGCAGAACAGCGATGGCAAAAAAATTCACCAGGAAATAAGCATGACTAGGTAAAAACCAGAACTCTTAAGAGTCTTTAAAGAGGCCTCTGGACCTCTACCATTCCTTATACTGAGGTAATTTCCAGAATACTTACATTTTTGTTCGCTTGTTTTTCATTAACCTTTTATTTGGGGATCATTATAAACTAACGGAAAAGTTTGAAGAAAAATCCATAGGACTCCCATGTAACAGTTTGTTACATTTTTTATCATTCTTCCCATAAAAATGTACATATTATCATTTATTCTTTTAAGCCATTTGAGTGTAAGTTGCATATATTATGTCCTGACTCCTTAATAATTCATTGTTTATTTCCTAAAAACAAGGATATTTTTTTAGGTAACCATGGTATAGCCGCCAAATTAAAAAAAACTTAATACTGTTATTTTATCGAATCTATATTCTGTGTTCTGATTCTGTTAGTTGTCTTTTATATACAAGATTCAGTCCAGAATCAAAGATTGCTTTTAGTTGTGCTAGTTTGTTTTGAATTTAACTTTGTGAGTAGATAATGTATATATGTAGTTCAAAATACAAATATATAAGAAGGTATGCTCTAAAAACTCCCTCTTAGCTTTTATCTTCCAGTCACAAGGCTCCTAGTCCAACCACTTTCCAATCAGGTTATCACTGTTATTGTTTTTCTGTGTATCCTTCCAGATTTCTCTATGTACAAACACATTCTTATTTTTCTCCTTAAAAAAAAAAGAATAAAAAAACATAATGTGCAGGCTGTACATGCTTTATCGCTTGGAGATCTTGCTATGTTGGTAAACAGAGAATGTCCTCATTATTTTTTATTGTTGCATTGTTCACTGTATAGATACACTATACTTTATTTAAGCAGTCCTTTATGGATAGACTTTTATGTTGTTTTCAATCTTCTGTTATCACAAACAATGTTGCAAAGTACTAATACTTTTTATTTTAAATAGACACTAAATGTAATCATTTTACTTAGTAGCCAAATCAATAACATAATTCCTACTTTATATAGGGGACTGACGCAAGGAAGCTAAGTTATTATACAAACAGCGTGAAATATGCCAGTGTCAAAGAACAGGGGAAAAATGAGAATCTAGGAAATGCTTTTCTGTTCACCAGGATACACACGCCAGGATCTGAGCAAAGACACCCTGCCCAGACTGCCCTAATAAACAGGGCAATGAAACAAATGACAGATTCTGCTAATAACAGAGATTTATAGAACAATCCTAATTAATGAGGACTTTTGGGGAATGAAGAGCTCTGGATTAATTCAATTTTTTGGTTAACTAAAGAAAAACACAAAGTCTTTTTCGCTCAAAATCTTTCTAAATATATTAATATAATATTATCATATATCATGACATTCCTGCTTTAATTAGTTTAGTTTATTGAACACAATGAAAAATTTTTTTGAACACAGAGAATCCTAGAGCACAGTTAATGTCATTATTCTGAACATCAATTCTTACTGTAGTTCCAAAGGCACAAGTGCTTTTATGAAAGGCAGGATAAATGGAATGGTGGGAAGTACACTGGATTAGGACTCAAAAGACTCATGATTTTAGTCTGGTTTTGGCTCAGCTACTTTATTCAACAAATACTTAAGAGCTTATCATGTGTCAGGCACTCTATTAAGAGACTTAGAATACAGATGTGAATAGCAAGACCCTGTTCTCAGGAGACCTGCATTCTAGCGAGGAAAGATAACATACAAATAACAAAAAAATGAACAAGATGATCTGAGATAATAATAAATGCCACAAATAAAACAGGATGATGTGATGAAGCCTGACTGCAGAAGAGAGTTAACAATTTAGATAGGTGTTACTTCCTCACTGAGGAGCTGATGACTGGACTGAGATTTCAGTAACAAGAAGGACAGCCATGTAAAGATCCAGGGCTAGAATATTCAAGTGCAGAGGCCCTGGGCTAGCAACAGGCTTGGTGAGCTAAGTCTGTTTAAGGTTAAGAAGGCCAGTATAGCCCTGGCCTGCATGGCTCAGTTGGCTGGAGCATTGTCCTATAAACCAAAAAGTTGCGGGTTCGATTCCCAAGTGAAGGCACATGCTCAGGTTGCAGGTTCAGTCCCCAGTTGGGGAGCAGACAGGAGGCAACTGATGTTTCTCTCTCATACCAATTTTCCTTCTCTCTGGAATTGATAAATACATCCTTAGGTAAGGATAAAAAAATACAAAAAAAGAAGGCCAATATAACTAGAGTATAGTGTGAGGAGATCAACTGTGTGTGTGTGTGTGTGTGTGTCTGTGTGTGTGTGTGAGGGAAAGGGGAGATTGATGGAATTTAATTCTAAGTAAAATGGGAAACCATTGGAAGGTTTTAAACAGAGGAGTGATAGGATCCCATCTTTAATTTAAAAAGATTATTCTGGAAGTCTTATAGAGAACGGACTGGATGGTGAGGACTGGGAGTGGAGTCAGTGATGCTACTTACGGGGAGACCTTGTGTGAGTCACACTGTAACTTAAAACTCAGTTTTATTACTTAGAAAATGAGCATTATACTTGTTCTAGCTACCTTCTGTGACTTTTATGTGGATTAAGTATTAACATTATGAAAGTACTCTGTCAAACATAAAGTCCTATAAAATTTGTAAGGTGTTCTTAAAGCTTATTTTCTTCAATAAGCAATAAGAATTTATTGAACACTCGCCATGAGCTCTTCATAGTCTGTTAGACCCTTTGGGGATTATACAGGAGATATATTAAGACATGATCCTTCTTCTTAAGGAATATAGGATCTAGATGGAAAAAGGAATCAAGCATATGAGAAAGAATTGTGAAATACCATAGAAGGTAATACTTACTACAACTGCAACAGGAGTTCAAAGGAAAGGAACAACGTAAGTTTAATTAAGTGGAATGGTTTCATGGAGAAAACTGAACTTAAGCTAGGTCTTGAAGCTGTGGGTAGTGAAGAGGACAGCAAAAGAAAGGTATATACGTGTATATCCCAGGAGGCGTGGAGAAAGAAGAAAGTTTGTATGTCAGGTAAGGCAAAAAATAACGCAAGTTTGTTGGGTCCAGCCATCTCTGGGGAAAGAAAAGCTGAGAGGGAGCTTTTTCATCCTGTACAGGATCCAGTCCAGAATCAAATACTGCTTTCAGTTGTGCTAGTTTGTTTTTAATAGTAGTTGCAGCATCAATTTTTTTAAAGTTGCAGAAATAATTTACAGATCATACTCAGGCCAATCCGGAGATTAAGATGAAGGGCACAATGTAAAGAAATGACAGAGACTTGTCTCACAGCAGGCCAGCCTGTGTCATCCAGCACTGTGCCAATTACTGCTAATTCCTCTCCGAGCTGGCCCTACTAATGATCCCTAACTGGTGCTTCCATTTCCTTTCCCAGAGTAGCGTTTTAAACAATTCTCAAGCCACCAAGTAATTCCCAACCTCAGAAAGAATAGCTCATTAGGTATCACATCTCTGCACTTTGCTAGTTAGAATGAACTACCAATACTAATAGTTCTACCCAACAATGCAAGGGTTGTTTATGAGACTGGAATAAGATGGGGGTTAAAAGGCACCTGCTAGACTTGGCCTATTCATAGACCACAATACTATTTCTACTTCCGCTTATGACCCACAGACAGTATACAAACTGACCAGGCCACTGATGTCAGTGCAGCAAGGCTGGTGTCATTAACTGTGTGATATGTGAAGTCCTGACATTGGTTACATCTGGACAGAAGAAATTTGTGTCATGCTAGTTAATTCTTTGAAAAGACAAAGAATTGCCATCCCCCCGAAAAAGAAGAAGTCTCTATTTTTAATGTACTGACATATTGTGATAATATCCCCATGAAAATCTATTTTAAAACCTCATTTTGGATTTATATAAGTAAATGTTCTATGTGAACTTTAATACACAAGTATCAGCAATTATTTTTTATTTCACCACAGTGGCTGTTGATAAGGAAAGAACAAAAACCCCATGTTCTGGTGAGCTCATTCTTAAAGCCTGGAAGGTGAGCATCTTGGGGTAAGGTTCACATTTTCTGGTACTAATGGCACTATCTATCCTAAATACTTGGAGAGGGAAGGGAACATGTACTGGACCACATACGTGTCTTCTAATCCTTACATTCAGGTGCCTTAGTTTTATTTTTTTTAAAGAATTTTTTAAATTTATTTTTAGAGGGGAAGGGAGGGAGAGGGAGAGAAACATCAATGCGTGGTTGCCTCTCACACACCTCCTACTGGGAACCTGGCCCACAACCCAGGCATGTGCCCTGACTGGGAATCGACCCAGCAACCCTTTGGTTTGCAGGCCAGCACTCAATCCACTGAGCCATACCAGCCAGGAAAGGTATCTTGGTTTTAAAGGCATGGAGACAAAAACATCTTTTACACCTTCAGGAAAGTCATGAGTAAAAACTTTCACTTTCCTTAGAACATAATGTGGCTGGGAAAGATGAAAATGTGAACATTTTATTTATTGTATTCCAAGATTAGAAAGTCACTCAACATCAGATAACTCTCTTCTTGATTATACATTTATATGTATATACATTTAGCGAGAAGAAAGTTAGTTCCACTGTGCTTACTGTTTTTTGCTTCTTTCTGTCTCGTGTGGTTCTTTGAGGGCTTTCATGCCAGGGCAGAGGCAGAAGGCACAGCCTCCATCTGGGCCTGTCTGTTCTGAACAGTCAGTCAGCTTCACTGTCACCCTCAGGCCCTTCCGATCACCATCGCCAAGCTTTTTTGGAGACAGGCCCCAGGGAGTGATCCTGGGGGCCAGGGCAGACGCGGCACCACCTTCCCCGCCAGTGCACCTCAGGTATATGACTTTGATCTCTTTGGGGATGAACTCCGGAGGCACAGTGGAGGAGGCTGGTGTCGGATGAACCCAGATTCGGGACGACAGAAGAAAAGTTGCACTGTTGCCTTCTCTGAGCCGAAAGCCAAAACGCCACAATGCATTTTAATTTACTGAAGCTCCAAGAAGAAAAAATTGTAGTGTGGCCAAAGGTCAGTGTTGAACTCAAGATAGGAAAGCTTTTAAGAAATTGGTTGCTGATTGTATTTTGATAATTAAATACACAAACCTATGATCCTTTAAGGCTCACCTAATTAGTATCAAATGAGTTTACTTAATTACAGTTGTACATTAAATGCATAGGGTTTGCCTCATCTCAAAATAATTACATGTGCATTGTAATGTGAATTATGGAAGATTAATTTGTAGTTTATTGATTACTCCCTAAACAGAGACTGAGACTCATTAGGCAAAGTTATTATCATAGCAGTTTTGATAAATAGGTCCTAGAAAAGGTTTCTGAATAATATCTGGACCTAATTTTTTTTTTATTTATTTTTATATTTTTTTAAAGATTTTATTTATTTATTTTCAGAGAGAGGAGAAGGGAGGGGAGAAAGAGCAATGTATGGTTGCCTCTCACATGGCCCTCACTGGGGACCTGGCCCGCAACCCAGGCATGTGCCCCGACTGGGAATCGAACTGGGACCCTCTGGTTCCCAGCTCGCGCTCAATCCACTGAGCTACACCAGCCGGGCTGGACCTAACTTTTTTAAAGGAAAGGTATACACGTATCAGAATTTGGTACTGCACATTTATGGCAAAGCACTAGCCTAAAACAATGTGCTCCCTGAGGTATTTAGGTTAGAGGTATATATATGTTTATATATGTATATAAACTCTCCACTCATTCTGCACAGAGCTAGAAACTTCTCAAGTTTATAGTAAAGGCTATAATTACTTCTTTAAAAAGAGTCTTTTAGCATAATGAGTAAGTACAGGTCAAACTACCACCTCTAACAAACCATTTCCTAGCATCCCTCAGATAGAGGAAGTGACGGGTTAACTATCATGTTAAGAAAGCTTCTGCTGTGTTCATTATACCCAAGGACC
>PVJI01012215.1:0-52547 GCA_004026765.1 Micronycteris hirsuta | reverse complement strand
AAAATCTCACCAACAGACTGTGTTGTTAAACTTCTGGTTTTTCCAATCTGATATGTGAGAAATGGTATTTCAATGTAGTTTTAATTAGCATTTCTCTAGTCATGAATGAGACTTAGCATCTTTTCATATGGTTAAGAGTCATCTGCATTTTTAAGTGTCTCTTCATATTTCTAACTCATTCAGCTATGGAGGCTGATAGTCTTTACTGTCTAATTTTGTCCTTTAGTAGTTCTGTATACATTGTACGTAATAACTCTTTGTCTGTAAAATAACCTACAAATTGTTTCCTCGATTTTTCATTTGTGTATTTTGCTACGCAGAGTTTTATTTTCATGTAATTGCGTGTCCATCTTTTTCCACATTGGTTCTGAAATGTGGTTGGGAAATATTTCCCCATTTCCAGTTTTTAGGTGTAATTCACACATGATGATTTTTGAGAATCCAACAAGAAACCATGTGTGATCTGTCAGTCCCAAACATAGGTAATTATAAAGCCATTACCCATCAAGCCTGTAGGAGAAACGTGTCCTGCTCACACCAGAGTTGGCGCACAGTCTGGAGGGGGTGGCCGGTAAGGATTCGGTACCATAAGGCCTCCTCTTCTCTGAAACATGTATTTGAATATTTAGTGTCAATGCCTCCATTTGGAGACCTCCCAGTCATGGGAGGCGCCCAGCCTAAGCCTCCCTCACCTTTCTCAGGCACCTTTGTTGTGGGAATCGCCTTATTTAGGGGGGTGGAGGGACTTAAAGACACTTTTCTCCACTCTGACTCAATATTCAGTATCTTCCCACTTCTAGCCCTTTCTCATGGTCCTCCCTTGATCCCCAGGTTCGTTCAAAGGCAGGAGCCTTTTGTTTGGGCTCCCTTAGTGCTGAGATTCCCCCCATCTGAGTATACCTGACCCTGCCCTACACAGTTGCTACTGGAGAACAAAACACTGAGGAAGCTGGTGCTTTTGCCGGTTTAGTCCCTTGCTTAAAATATCTCAGAGAGTGAATAAAGGATCACTTCTTTTATTTTGACTTGTCCTAATTTATCGCCTTAGCTATTGACAATTTAAAATACTTATATTACTTCAATTTTTATACCCATATCTCTGCCACTTTTGTAATTTAGCCTGATTTTTAGCATAAGGAACGGATCCAGTATTATCGCTTTCTGTAAAGCCATCTCATCGCTTCATTATCACTTATTTTAAATCTGTCTTGTTTCCTATTTATTTGAAGCATAATTTTAGTCATTTCTTGGTGCTTTCCATCTTCTGCCTAGAAGTAAAACACATCACTTTCAATCACAATTCACTGGCAAAAGCAAATTACTTGATGAATCCTAATGCTAATAGGAGAGGAAGGCATAATCTACTCCAAGGAGGGAGAGCAAGTATTCATAAACAATAATAAAATCTACCACACACTCTGTTCACTTTTGTGCAGATGTATCTTTCCATCCAAAATAACTAACATAAAACTTACTTTTAGTTTCCTGTATATTCTCCTAGATATTTTTGTCCCTAATCAATGACAAATATTAGTGGTGGTAAAGATCATCCTTGTCTTGTTCCTAAATTTAGTAAAAAAAATCTCTTGTTTTTTTACTTAGCATAATGCTGAATTTGGCTTTGAAATACATATATTTATCATTCTTATTTACTGAGTCCAGATTTTTGCCAAGTACCTAATTTTTATCACCTGTGAAAATTATAATTTTTCTGAAGATCTGCTAAGAAGATACATGTTAGCATATTTCATAATTTTAAACCCTTCTTTTATTTCTTATGCAAAGTTTTCTTTCCCTTTTCCCTCTATCCCACTCCCCTTCCTTTCTTCCTGTCTTCCTTCCTTCTTTCCTTCCTTCCTTCCATCTGCCAAAGGTTAGCCTAATTTTTTCACAATCTGTGTTGACTATTCACCAATTACTTTTTTGATTTGAATGCTGCCTTTGACTTTGTCTCATTGACAAGCTATTACCACGGTGCCATATGAACTGTATACTCTCCCAATATACTTTCTGTTTTTTCCTTCAATAGCGTTCCTGGTGCCGCTGTCCACCTCATCCGCCTCATGGCGAAACAGCCCACCTCTCACCTCTCTCTGGCTCTGGGGTTGCCGGTATTTGCATTTGTCCATATAAATGTTGAAAAAATTAGTTTTCCTTTTGGAGTCAGGCTAGTCACGATTGGGAGTACAGAGAATGAGCGGTACAATACCTAAAGCCAGAATCAGGCAGTTGTATAAGTCAAAGGCCTAGTCTGCCTTTCTTAGAGCTACCGTTAATCAGTGAAGAGTGCAGAATGTATGCCATTCCAGAATGCATTTTAACAATTCAGCATAATTAGTGATGCACTTAGGAATAGTTCACTAGATGTTTGGGGCGTAATCTTTTGGTCACTTCAGTCCAAGTTGTGGGACTGCCATTATTGTTCACAATGATAAAAATCAAGGGGACAGCAAGGGGGGTATGGGGACAACTGTAACTGAACAACAATAAAAAAATCAATGAGCTTTGAAGGTCTGTCTAAAGCCTCATACCAGACTATAAGTTTTATTGGAGTCCAAACCTTAGACTCTCTCTCCTTCTCTCTATATCTATCTATATCTATCTGTCTATATCTATATATATATAATAGATATCTATATGTATATCTATCTGTCTATATCTATATATAGACATCTATATGTATATCTATATCATCTATATCTATGTCTATATAACATCATATTTAAACCTTTATTGAGGAACTTACAAGATACATCTCACTAAAGTTTTTTAAGACATTGTGCAAGCACGTGGAAATATTTGTACATTTTTGTTCTCTAAACAAAAATTTCAGTGTCTCCTCCTTACTGTCACTTGTCAGACCCAGAGATCCTCAGAGCAGGAGCCCTCTTGTTGCCAGACCAGTGTGTGGCTGGAACAAGAGGGGCAGCTTTTCACGCACAATGACTTGCTGAGGAGCGTGCACACCAATGTCAACATGAGAACGCATGGCCCTGATTTCGTGTCATAAACCTTTATTACAAAATGGAATATCTTAGAACAAGGCACTAATTTATACATATGTTAATTGTGTGGTCTCTTTCAAAAAGGTTTTCTCAACTATTTCTTCAGTTTAGAAGTCTCCTATATCACCCAGTAACAAATTCTGTGTGACGCTGGAGTGAATTGGGTAAGAAAGAGGGAATATACAGTTACACCAAAGATCCTTTTTTTCTCCTACTGTTTTGATTTCAAAGCCAGGTTCAATATAGTTATTTTCCCAATGGACTTATGTTGCTGGCATGCTTCAAAGTTCTTAATTCCTTTCATGCAGATTTTCATAAAACATCATGGCTATTAGTACGGATTTTCTGTAATTCCTCTTGTTCATCATAACACTTGCCTTTATCTTTTTGTGTTTCGATGTTGGAATTTGGTTTCCATATCCATGTTAATTTAGGGCTTTACTAAAATATGTGGTAAAAAAGTTTTAATGTTGTGAGACTTTTCCAGATTCTAGTATAAGACTACTTAACTGGTTTTCAAGCCCTGCCCACATATTTATGGCCGTTTAATGTTTGAAGAAATTATATGGAATCACAGGGGAATATTTGCATTTTTGACTATATATGTGACTTAAACATTAGCTTAGATATTTGAAGCTACATCCAATGCTTTTATAACATATGCGTGGCAGCTTTAATAAGTAATAGCAGAATGCAGTCAGAGAGCTATTTACTGTAGCAAAAATGGAATACCAGGCTACCGTGACAAATTTACTTTTGCCATTTTGCTGATGAGGGTTCTGACATCTACTGCGAGCTTGCCCTCCAGGAAATAGGCAGGTTTTTCCATTTTGTTTTCCCTATAGAGTCTGATCAAGATTACTCAGAGACACAGGCAGAGATAGGTACCATCAATTTCTCAGAATAGAATTCAGATTGCTATGGTTAAAACTGCAAGCAGTTTTATTTTTTGTTCCTGCATACAATCTTTCTTCCTTTATTCAAGACTCTTCTTTTTCAAAGTCATATCTTCCATAATTAAATTTATGACCAAATTGGAACCAAGGATAGCTTTATTTTAATGAATTATGTTGAAACTGCTTCATATTTCTTTTTCTCTAAGAAAACATTTTATGTAACAAAAAATAATCACACAGTTTGATTCCATAAGCTCTATACTGCTGGTGATCTCATCGCACAGCTACAAATATGAAGAAATTTTTTTTGTTATATTAAAATAAAATAAAGACTTCCAATGGAATAATCAACTTAAAATAATTTTGGTTTCACCTTTCTATGCCCGCTGACCGACCACTTGTTCCTGCGGCTTTCCTGGCCTCAAATTCACTTGGTCTGACATCTCACTTTTCATCTCACTTCATTCATACCCCAATAGACGTCAAGCTACTTAAAGGAAGAGACTATACCTCATCACTTTTATCTATGGTGTCTATCTCAGTGTCTTGCACATAGTAAGAGCTCAATAAACATTACTGGATGAATAAACCTACCTCCCTCTCCTCTCAGGTTGTGTTTAAGTTATCATACTGCCACTCTCTCAGGTTTCAAAACTCTGCCTAATCTTTGCCTCCTAAAGTCAATGAATTTTTAAGTTGTATAGATTTGAAACAAATTATCACTCAAGTATGTCTCTTTATTCATTCCCACTGCTAATTCACTGGTTCAAGATTTCATCACTTCTCTTATACCATTACATTACTTTTATATTTTCCCGATTTTCAATCTCTTTTCCAATCTCTTCTAAGCACTTCTGTCAGATAAAATATTCCCAAAGCACAGAATTTACCATACTACCCTCTTAGGTGGACACTTTTAAACCTCTTAATCTCTACATAATAAAGTTCTATCTTCTTTGAGGATCTCTGTAATGTGATCTCAATCTTCTTTGCAATAAGGCACCTAGAGATTGTCTGTTACTCTCCCATCTCTCTGCAATTGCATGTGACTCATGTACTTTGAGGAGCAGGAGAATGACCTTTACCCAAGCTTAAGGCTGACTTTGGTTTCTCTATCTCCTTTTGTTTAACGTAACTCAAGTTTGTTTTATCACACTTAGTAACAAGTCCTGGCACATTCATTTTCATCTTTTGAAAAAAGAGAAATGTTCTTCACTAAGAAGGAAAGAAGGGAGGAAGAGAGAAAGGGAGGAAGGGAGGAAGAAAGGATGGATGGATGAACGGGAGAAGAAAGAAAACCCTAGTTTCACTAAGACTGAACATTTTTTCTTTAATCACTTTTGCCATTAGGTCTCTTCAGTTCATAGGGACAACTGCAACTCCATTATCAGTTGAAGTTGCTTTATCTAAGTTGTTCACATCGTAGATTTACATGGCTCTTACATTTATTGGACTATCTATCATACTATTTGAAATTTAATGCTATCATCAAATCCTTTCTTGCTATGTTACCTTGTGTAGATTGGCAAAGACACCCATGACCTTTGCTATAGCCGCACCGTGCTTCACGGCACCACGCACTGATCGTGTCTGCGAGTCCACTGCGCAGGCGCTTCTCTAGTTTTCAAACATGTTATGTTGCACTTGAGAAGCATAGAGGTATTTATGGAAGCAACAGTATCGCAGTTTTTTTCCCCTCATACATAGAAAAATAACATAGAGATGTTCATGGCCAAGCCTATAGGTTTCATATATTTAATTCTTTCAATATCGTTTATCACTGCCAAATTTTCTTTAAATTTAAAGGCTTTTTTTTTTTAGGTTTCATAAACTTATCTGCTTTCTTCAGAGACTTTTTTTTACTTTCTTGAAACACATTTTTACTCAACTGCATATTAACTATTGTGATCATGAAAAGTGATCCTATCTAGGAAACAGTCACAACTGCTTCACTGTATATGCAAGTTCATGATAACAGGGCTTTCTATTCAGCTTTCAAATTCTGAATAGAATTTTGAAAATTATAGTAACTATTAGAGTTGTAATGGTTCAGAGTGTGAGTTATTCCAAGTTACATGTCTGTTCATTTAACCATTTATTCACAATGCCTGTAACTGTGTTCTCCACGTGGAACCTCCCTCTCAGCGGTCTCTTTCCTCCGTGTTTCATAGGTCCAAAGTCTACGTGAATTTATGTTCATATGCCATTTGCTGTATTTATTTTTTTATTTCCTCCTACTTGGAAAAGAACACTTTTATCTGAGTTATCTTGGCATATTAATTTATTCATTCAATCAATCTTCTCTTATATGCTTACCATGACCAATTTCAGGCTACTAACATGATGTCACTGAACACCAAACTGTAAAGACATACACAGTTAAGCTCTATGAATACCAAGGAATTCAGTAAGTTCTTCAAACCAGGGCCATGTTTTCCCCCAGAAAACCAGTTTACAAGTAACCTAAGTCCAAGAAAGAAGATTATATATAATATGTGTGTGTATATATGTCTTCGGATAGTTGATATAGTATGGTAGGTAGTTGTAACTACCAGTGAAAAAGCAGAACAGGGATAGAGGGACAAGATGTGTGTTTGTAGACTTTCATTTCAAATCTGATAGTCAGAGAAAGCCTCCTTGGGTAGAGTAACAGTCCGTGGAGAGGGGGAGCAGGTCTTGGAGGACTTATAAGTAAGAGCATGAGATGGCAGCATGCCTACCGTGTTGGAGAAACAGTGAGAAGGACCTTGTAGCTGGAACAGAGAAGATGGCATTCAAGGGTTGAACACAAGGTTGACGAGCTGCACAAACAGTCTTCATGTAGGCTATGGTAAGGAACTTTCCTTTTACTCTTAATGATAGTGAAACCATTTAATGACTTTGTTTGGAGAAGTGACATGATCTGGTTGGCTATTGTATGAAAAATAGATTCATGTAAGGCAAAAGCAGAAGCAAAAAGACCAGTCATAAAGCATTGCATAGGTTCAGAGAAGATATGGTGGATTGGACCAAGCCGGCGAGAGTGTAGACGTAAGATTTGGTCTGCTTTTAAAATATTTTCAATGGTAGAAATGGCAGAACTTGTTGACGGATTGTTTGTAGAGTGGGAAAAAAGAAAGGAATAAAAGGCTCTAGGGGTTCTGGAATGAGCAACTGGAGGAATGAGATGGAAAAGATTTTAAGAACAACATTCTGTGAGAAGGGTAGGGATTGGAGTTATTAGGAGCTCAATTTTGGACGTATTCACATTATTTGCAAAAGCCTCATTATAGTGAGTTCAGGAGAGAATTGGAGAAGAAAAATTATAGCAGCAGGCATAACATTCTTATGAGGAATTTTGCCGAAAAAATAAATGAGCAGAAAAGTACAGAGGGTAGATATGGGGGAAGCTCGTACAAGAGAGGGTACTTTTCTAAAACAGGAGAAATAATGGCATATTTGTTCAAAGATGTTCCTGAAAAATCAGGAGAGAATGTTCTAAGAAATATCCTCAGATGGGTGAGGAGGAAAAGGGACTTGAGCAAAAATGGAAGGGGTGGCCACGACTCCGTAAGAGCCAAGAGAGTTTATTGAGAATAAGAAGGAAGGCAAAGCATGCAGGTGCTGTGTGTGGGCGGATAGATACTATGGTGGGGACTTGAGAACATTCTCTTTCTATTGTTTTTATCTTCTTTTAAATGGAAAGCATTGTTATGAGCTAAGAATAAGGATGGGAGATAGTGTTCAGGGAGAGACATCAAGGTCTGAAATAGCCATCCAAGAGTGTAGAAGCCTATATTGTTCAGGACCTGCAGTTTGCTTATGGGCGGCCGTGAAGACTTCCTTCATTAATGGTCAGAGATTTGAAGTGTAATCTCTGAAAATTGTAAGTGAAATTTTCTGTTTTTTACCTTCCTGTCCAGGTGGATATAGTAACACTGGGAGAAAATTTTCTCTACCGATATTACAGAATTTGAAGTTTACTCCTAGATCAATAGCCATGTGCAGAGAGTTTTTCAAGAGGATTTATGGCTCAATTAGAGATGGATATGCTATGTAAAGTCATCCTAAAATAAAGGTTAATATGAATTTTTTGATCATGAGAAAAGTAATTATGTTGATTATAGGTGCTCTTTACAAGTCATAGTTATTTTACCCTTCACATGTTCTAAGCAGTCTATTTCTCCATTTGCTTTTGGGTCTGCACAGATATTGTTTTCCTTTGTCTGGTCTCATCTCAGTCCATTGCTATAACTTTACATTTCATAAAGCCAGAATGGTTTAATACAATGTAATGCATTCTGCTGGTGCTACAGTTCAGTGGCAGTATTTTGCTCTTATAGCTCCATATTACATCCCATTGAAATGAAATTAACTCAAAGTAATTTTTGCTCAGGCAGAGGATTGTGACTTCAGGTTCTCTTATTCACTACCACTCAATCAAAAATCCCTATTTTATTTAAAGAAATAATACATATTAAATACAAAATAGATATTCATTTTAATCAGAAATTTGTTTTAATACACCAATTTTAGTTTAGCAAGGCACTATAATACTATATTCTTTAAAATTCAGAAGTACAACTTAACATTAGCACAGTTAACAAAAACATTTGAACTGAGCAATATTTTCAGACAGCTTTTCACAAGCAATTATTTAAGATACACCAATGACCCAATTATTTTCTCGTTGTCTCATATGGGTGGACCAAAAACGTCAAGCTCTCAGGAATCAATTTACAACTACTTAATTTTAAAAATTAGAACAATTCACCATTTAACAAGTGATGAGTTTTATTTTATGTAGTCATTATTTACTATCATTACTAAGAAGTGCGCAATTACTCTTGGGGCTTGGATCATCATGAAAATTTTCAGAGCTTGAAAATATTGCACTTTTATTTACCTGTGTTTTTAGGCAACTTTATTTAGAACTTACTATCTTCAAACGTTTAGATGTGGGGAAATATTTAGACTGTTCTTAAAATACATTAAAATTTATTAGGAGAGAAATACACTCACAGAAACAGTCCAAGGAGTAAACCAAGAGACAAAGGCAGTAAAATGCTGAGTATAGATGATATTTAGATTTGAAATGCTGGTGTTGAGTGAGGGTGGTTATTTGTTTAAAATTCTATTTATGCCAAACTCACTAGATAACCTCCATATATCTCTTTCAGTGTTATATGTTTAGTATCAGTTATTAATTAAACAAATTTGGACCACATGTAATTTAAGTTCAACAGAAGAAATAGCCCTAGGAGAAAAATAGTAATAAAATTTAAGACAAATATAAACTGGAATATTCTCAATAAATTGGGATACTTGGAAATTGGAATGTTTTCTGAACAATATTTATATAAGCATTTCCCTCCAGACTTATCTTATTTCTTTTGGCCCTTCCCTGTTCCAGTTCACTATCTGAAGTAAAAGTGATTGTCCTAAAATTCAAATTTGATTCTGTCACTCTACTTAAAATTCTGTACCAACTTCCCAAGAAAATTTCAACCTTGTTAGATTACTCTGCCCAAACTTACTCCAACACCATTATCACTACTGCTATTGCTAGATACATACCAACACACAGACATGCACACACATATCTCGTCAGGATACTTTATCATTTTCATTAATGATTTAACATCTTCTCTCAGAAACCCTTCCTGACCTCTTAGTTTGTGTTAGACTCCATACTCGAATGGGTTCACATTATGCCCTGTTTATCTACTAGTTGAAATGCGCTTTTGTGTATATCTTTTCCTCATTAGACTTCAATGTAGTGATTCCTGTGATGATTAATTTCGTGCATCAACTTGTCTGGGACAACGTGTCCAGATACTAGCCAAAATTATTCTGAATTTTGCTGTAAAGATTTGTTCTTTTTAAAAGTTTCCAAGATGGCAGCAGACTATGTAGATGTTATACTCACCTCCTTCCAGGACTTAACTGGAATTACAGCTAAATATAGAACAATCAACATGAGTCGCCAACTGAAGATTAGCTAAACAGAAGTATTATAACCAAGAAATTACAGAAGACACCACATTGAGACAGGTAGGAAGAGTGAAGATGAAAAATAGCTGGCTCTGCTCCCACTGGGCTTGGCTGAGATTCCCAAAAGCTATCTCAGCCTCAGAGGTGCCCCCCGAGGAGCTAAGGGTCCCAACCCCATGCCAGCTGGGAAGAGGAGCCCACATAACACCTGACTGTTTAAATCAGAGCACATTATGTCTGCTAGGGAGAATGGGAGTCCGCTGGAGATACAGGTGCCCTTCTAAAGGGCCAATGCACAAATTCTCCTTCTCAGATGCTCACCCCGGGTTTCTGTGGAGTGATGGCAGAGCATACTAGAGTAGTGTGAGGAGAAACTGGGGTTTGTTGCTCTGAGGAGAGACCTGAGAAGACAGCCACGGGGACTCCTGTGCTGAGCCACTCTGCTGTACCGTAGCTGCCTCTTCGTTGGTTGGAGTGCTCCTCTCCTCATGATGTCAGGCAGGGGGGATGCAATAGCGCCACCTTCTGGACTCCCTGTGTCCGTACCCCGTGGAGCTCATGCTCTGCCTGGGTTGGGGTATAGAGGTCTGGACAGACTTAGTGGTATGGCCATCCTCCCCATTTTCTAATGAACCTGACTGATGTCTCCCCTTTATAGGAGATCTTCTCACCCCACCCCCAATATCCAGCAGTTTCACCTTGTTGAACTCCAGCTCCTGGAAGGTTCTTGGACAAACTGAGTTATGTGACTGTAGGATGGGGCCAATATTCTCCCACATGCCTGATTAGTACAGACCCCTTCCTTCCTGTGGTCAAATATTGGTCTGTTCAGGCCTGATAAACTCTTCTGGCTGCACTCCGATTACTCCCTGAAACTCCACTCCACCACAAAGGTATGTGGGCACCCCGCAAATGGCAGCTAGAGTTGATATACCTTGGGGTATTTGTGCTGTGTCCTCAAACCCAGCACTGGCACTGAGTTTGAATCTGCATAAATCTGGTGAAAACCACTCATTCCTACCTGATGACTCACTGAGAACCTATCTCATGAAACTTCAGGACTGCCAGAGGCTCTTTCAGTGACTAAGCCTATTAGGCAGCTGGCCTGTGGAGAAAGGAAGAGAAAAGCAGAGGCCAAGAAAAGTGGAGGTGGATTTGCATTTTTGCTGACCTGACCCTGGGCCTGGTGCTGATAAAAGCACCGGCTTTGCTGTGCAGCTTGGTCTTTCCCATGAACACCCAGGTCCAGAAAAGGCAGCCACAAACTCTGGATCACTATGTAGCTCCAAACAGTTTGCCAGGGCCTATCACAGGCAGTGTTTCTCTCTCATTGGTCTGCACCAGAGTCCCTCCCCAAACTCTCTAGAACCAAAACACCCAGTGCCCAGTTTCAGACAACATCACAGCAAGATCCAGTTAGCTTCACAAATGGCATATCCAAAGGGAGGCACAAGACCCTTCTGAGGTGAATTTTATTTCATGTGGTCAGCCTCTGCACAGCAAATTATACACTGTGGTTGGGGCTGATACAAACAGTCAGCCAGCCTAAGGGTTGATCTCACAAACAGGCTAATAACAATTAAGATTAAATTAAAACAAGAAGGTCCATATAACCCAAGCAAGGGAACATCATAGAGCACCTGTATCAGGTGATCAAAAAGACTGCTCTATAGAGTCCAACAGGGCACCTACTATTTAAGGCCGTACAACCAAGACTAGGAGTCAGAGAAGATCTATCTACTACATAGAAACAAACACAAGGAGGCGGCCAAAATGAGAATACAAAGAAACATTTCACAAAAGAAAAAGCAGGAGAAATATTCAGAAACAGAACTAAATGAAAGGGAGGCAAGCAATTTATTAGATGTAGAGTTTAAATAAATGGTTATAATTATGTTCAAGAAACTTAGTGGGAACTAAAAAAGAGATAGAGGGAATTAAAAAAGACATAGAAACCATAAAAAAAAACTAGTCAGAAGTGAAGATTACAATATCTGAAATGAAGAAAACACTAGAAAGAATAAACAGTAGGTTGAATGAAGCCTTGGATCAAATCAGCAATTTGGGAGAGAAATTAGCCGAAAACACCCAATTAGAGCAGTGAAATAAAAAAAAGAATTTACAAAAATGAAGATAGTTTAAAGCACCTTTGGGACACCACAAAGTGTAAAACATCCACATCATGTGGGTATCAGAAGGAGAAAAAAGAAAGAAAGAAATCAAGAACCTGTTTGAAGAAATAATGGCTGAAAACTTCCCCAACCTGGTAAAAGAAAAGAAAAAGATGCTCAAATCCAGTATCAGAGCGAACCAGACAAGATGAACTGAAAGAAGCCCACACCAAGACACATCATAATAAAAATGCCAAAGGTTAAAAACAAAAATAGAAATTTAAAAACAGCGAGAGAAATTTAGTTTAAAAACTACAAGAGAGCTCTCATAAGACTGTCAGCTGATTTCTCAACAGAAATATTTCAGGCCAGAAAGGATTAGCATGAAATATTTAAAGTGATGAAAAACAGGGACCTGCGACTAAGATTACTTTACCAAGCAAGGTTTTCATATAAAATTGAAGGAGAAATAAAGAGTTTCACAGATAAAAAGCTAAAGAAGTTTATTACCACAAACCAATGTTACAAGAAATATAAAAGGGTCTTTTTTAAGAATAAGAAAAAAAATTCCTAGACTGGTGTGGATAAGTTGGTTGAGCCTTGTCCCACAAACCAAAAGGTCTGTGGTTCGATTCCTGCTCAGGACATATGCCTGCATTGTGGGTTTGAACCCTGGTCATGGCATGTTCGAAAGGCAACCAATAGATGTTTCTCTTTTACATGTTTCTCTTTCTCTCTTCCTGCTCCCTTTCCTCTTCACCTAAAAGTAAATTTTAAAAAATCTTTCTTAAAAATATAAGAAAAAAGGAGAAACATAGTCAAAAGAAAACTGGCAATAAACACACATATATCAATAATACAATAATTACTTTAAATGTAAATGGCTTAAATGCTCCAAAGAACATAGGATAGCTGAATGGATAAAAAAAGATTACATATATTCTGTCTATAAGAGATCTGCCTCAGAAAAAAATACACACACAGACTAAAAGTAAAAGGATGGAAAAAGGTATTTTATGCAAATAAAAATGAATTCAAAGCTAGGTTAGTAACACTTATATCTGAAAAAATAGACTTTAGAACAAAGACTATGACAAGAACCAAAGAAGGACACTACATAATGATAAACGGAGCAATGCAGCAAGAGGATATAATCCTTGTGAACATTTATGCACCCAACATAAAAGTACCTGATTATATAAGGCAAAGCCTGATGGCCTTAAAGGGAGATATCAATGGTAATAAAATGTAACAGGGAATTTTAACACCTTGCTGATAGCAACAGAAAGATCTTCCAGACAGAAAATCAACAAATGGTGGCCTTGAAAGACACATCAGATCAGATGGGTTTAATTGATCTCTTCAGATCATGTCATCCCAAAGCAGCAGAATATATATTCTTTTCAAGTACACATGGAAAGTTTTCTAGGATAGGCCACATCTTAGGGTACAAAACAAGTCTCAATAAATTTAAGAAGATTGAAATGATATGAACCATTTTTTCTGACCATAATGCTATGAAACCAGAAATCAATCACAAGAAGACAACTGAAAATGACACATACATGGAGGCTAAAAAATCATGTTATTAAATAATGATTTTTTAACAATGAGATCAAGGAATAAATCAAAAGATATCTCTAAGCAAATGAAAATAACACACAACCCAAAATCTATGTAATACAGAAGTCCTGAGAAAAAATTCTTAGCAATACAGGCCTACCTCAAAAAACGAACAAACAAAAATCTCAAATAAACAATTTAACTTAACATACAAAGTTACTAACAAAAGAACAAAAATAAAAACCCAAAGTGAGCAGAAGAAAGGAAATATTAAAGATCAGGGTAGAAATAAACAAAATACGGTCTAAAGAAAATAAGAAAAAAGATCAATAAACCCAAGAGCTGGTTCTTGAAAAGATAAACAAAAGTCTTGGACTACATGGCCTCAGAGGAGAAT
This sequence comes from Micronycteris hirsuta, assembly GCA_004026765.1. Taxonomy (NCBI): domain Eukaryota; kingdom Metazoa; phylum Chordata; class Mammalia; order Chiroptera; family Phyllostomidae; genus Micronycteris; species Micronycteris hirsuta. The sequence goes on along the minus strand of PVJI01012215.1, from coordinate 38,602 downwards.
TTTACCAAACATTCAAAGAAGAACTAACACCAGTCCTTCTCAAACTATTCAAAAAATTCAAGAGGAAAGAAAACTCCTAAGCTCATTTTATGAGGCCACCATTATCTTAATTCAAAAACCAGAAAAAGACACTACAAAAAAAGAAAATTATAGGTCAATATCACTAATGAATGTAGATACTAAAATCCTCAACAAAACATTAGCAAACCATGTCCAGCAATACATTGAAAAGATCTTACAGCCTGAGTAAATGGGATTTATTCTGGAGATTCAAGTTTGGTAAAATATGAAATCACTAAATGTGATACGCCCCATAAACAGTATGAAGGCTAAAAATCACATGCTTATATCAGTAGATACAGAAAAAGCATTCGATAAAATCTAGCACCCATTATGATAAAAACTCTCAGCAAAGCGGAAATAGAAGAAACATATTTCAACATAATAAAGGCCATCTTATGGTAAACCTACAGCTAAAATAATCTTCAATGGAGAAAAATTAAAAGCATTTCCTTTAGATCAGGAACAAGACAGGGATGCTGCTTTCACCACTGTCATTAAACATAGAGCTGGAAGTCCTAGGCACAGCAATCAGAAAAGAAAAAGAAATAAGAGGCATCCATATTGGAAAGAAAGAAGTAAAACTGTCATTATTTGCAAAAGACATGATACTATATGCAGAGAATCCTAAAGATTCTGCTAGAACTGATAAATAAATTTAGGAATGTAGCAGGTTATAAAATATATATCCAGAAGTCGGTTGCATTTTTATACACTAACAATGAAGAAGCAGAAAGGAAAACCAAGAAAATAATCCCTTTCACAGTTGCATAAAAATAAAATAATACCTAGGAATAAATTTAACCAAGGATGTAAAAAAACCTGTACTCTGAAAATTATAAGAGAGTGAAGAAAGAAATTGAAAAAGATACAAATAAGTGGAAACATATACCATGCTCATGGACAAGAAAAATGAACATGATTAATATGCCTATTCTACCCAAAGCAATTATAGATTCAATGCAATTTCCATTAATATATTAATGGTGTATTTCACAGAATTAGAACAAATATTCCAAAAATGTATGTAACACCATAAAACACCCAAATAGTCACGTAATTTTGGAGGAATCATGCTACTTGATGTCAAACTATCTACAAATTCTTAGTAATCCAAACATCATGGCACTGGCATAAAAGCAGTTATATAGGGTAATGGGACAACACAGAGATCCAAGAAGTAAATCCATGCCTTTATGGTTAACTATTATTTGACAAAGGAGGCAAGAACATACAATGGGGGAAAGATAGTCTATTCAAAAATGTTGTTGGCGAAATTGGACAGACACATGCAAAAAAATTAAATTAGACCACCTACTTATACCATACACAAGAATAATCTCAAAGTGGATTAAAGACTTAAATGTAAGACTCAAAACCAAAAGAAAAAAAAATCCTAGAAGAAAACATGGGCAGTAAAATCACTGTCATTTCTCATAGCAATATTTTTTTCTGATTCATTTCTTCAGGGAAGAATAGGGAAACAAACAAACAAACAAATGGGAATGAAGCAAACAAAAGTTTTCCAGACAAAGGAATCCATCAACAAAATGAAAAGAAAACCATTGAATGAGAGAACATATTTTCCAATGATACACCTGAAATGGGGTTAATATTTAATATTTATAAAAAACACATACAACTCAACACACACAATCCAACTAAAAATGTGCAAAGGACTTGAATAGACACCTCTTTAAAGAGAATATACAGGTGGCAACAGATGTATGAAAAGATGCTCAATATCACTAATCAGAGAAATACAAGTTAAAACCATGAGATATCACCTCACACCTGTCAGAATGGCTATCATTGATAAATGTGTTTATCAAACGATGTGTTGATAAACAATCCTCACAAACAATGTGTTGGTGAGGATGTGGAGAAAAGGGAACCCTTGCATTGCACAGTGTTGGTGAGGATGCAGATTTATTCAGCTACTCTGGAAAGCAGTACGGGTTACCTCAAAAAATAAAAAAAATGGAACTACCTTATGACCTAGTGATTTCACTTCTGGGAATAAATCTGAAGAAACCTCAAACACTGATTTGAAAGTATATATGCACCCCTATGTTCATTGCAGTGGTGTTTACATAGCCAAGACTTGAAAGCAGCCCAGGATTTGGATAAGAATGTTGTACATTTACATCATAGTATTATTCTAAGCTGTAAAAATAGAAGGAAATCTCACCTTTCGTGATAGCATGGATGGACCTGGAGAGTATTATGCTAAGTGAAATAAACCAGTCAAACACAAATACGATATGATTCCAGTTATATGTGGAATCTAATAACCAAACAAACAAAATAAAAAAAGAAACAGGCTTACAGATACACAGAACAGACTGACAGTTGTAAGAGGAGGGGCGGGGTTTGGGAGTCTGAGTGGAAAGGGTAAAGCAGTTAGGAAAAAAAGAACTAAACAAACTCATAGACACAGACAACAGTTTGGTGATTACCAGAGGGGAAGGGGAGTGGGGGAAGGTAGAAGAGGGTAAAAGATGGATAAATGGTGATGGAAGGAGACTTGACCTCGGTGGTAAACACACAGAACAATATATAAATGATATATTACAGATTTTACATCTGAAGTCTATACAATTTTATAAATTAATGCAGCCCTAACAAATTCAAATTTTTTAAATTTTGATAAGATTAACATTTAAATTTTTAGACTTTGAATATATCCAATTACTGTTCATAATGTGGTGAGCCTTGTCCAATCAGTTGAAGGTCTGAATAGAACAAAGACTGACCTCCCCTGAGCAACAAGTTATTCTGTCAGTATACCGACTTTGGGCCTAAACTGCAATTCTTTCCTAGGTCTCCAGCTTGCCAACCTACTCCACAAAATTTCAATTTAGGAAATTGAAATTTTTGAGCTATTTTTGAGCTAATTCATAAAAATCTCTCTTCCTCAATTCTCAATTTCTGTCAGTCTCTCTACACACACACACACACACACACCCACACACACCCTCTGTTAGTTCTGTTTCTCTGGCAAGTCCTGAGTAACACAATTAGGTGGTATGCCTTGTTCATGTTGGTATTATTGTTTTTCACAGTACCTGTAGGAAAGTAGGCAATCATAACTAATTTAGTAGAAGAATGAATATTATGTCTAATATTTTAGATGCTACACAGTGACAAATTTAAAAATCAGAAAATGTACATAAATGTTAGTACTAAAGGTAGAAAGAAGTGTCCCAAGGACAGACTTCTAACATACCATTGGCAGTGGTCAAGAAAATGTCCACGTGCTTGGAGAAAGAAGGCCTCTGTAGCTGATACATCTAGAATAGAATCACTCTGTTGAAGACCTTCATATCTGGGTGCCTAGAGAATGCCTGTCTAGCAAAAGTAAGTGTCCTCCTCTGTGGCCATAATATCTCTATCAGCAAGATAGAGATATTTTGGTCTCAACATTCTCTGTACTTGGAAACACCCTACCCTTTTCTTCTCCTCAACGCTCATAGATAGCCTTGACAAAACTATCTTCCGCTAGATCATTGGAATTATCTCGTAATGCCATGTGTCCTTTCTCATTCTATACCCCACCAAAATCCGGGATTCTTATTATACTTCATTCTCTAGATTCTAATATCTATTTAACTTTTCATTTTTATTTTTCTAACTCCATATCCTAATCATTGTATCCCCTGAAAACCCTCCACTGAACCCTCTGTGACTTATGTAATTTAACAGCAAAATCCCCTATTTAAAACTTTTTTTTCTCTAAATGTCCCTTCATCATCTTGACTTAAGGAAATCTTGGGACTTTCTTTTCCCTGAAAAAAATTAATGGGAGCCACACCCTTATTTGCACCATGGCATTTTTCTTGCTTCCAGGAAGCTAAACTTTAAGCTAAGGTTGCATACTCTAACATTTTAAAGAGCAGTACTCACTTGTAAAGGACCAATGTCTTTATTAATCAAGATAGGCTAGAATGTGTTGCAGTAACAAACAACTGCCAGCTATCAGTGGCTTAGAATAATAAAGATTTATTGCTTTCACATTCTGCATTTCTACTGAGGGTTAGCTGAGGGTTCTGCTCAATATCATACTTAGGAATACAGGATAATGGAGCATCCATCATCTGTAATGTCACTAGTCGCTAAGGGCGTGAAAAGGGTGAATCATATGTCGCAGTTAAAATCTTTCTCAATGTTAGTGACCCACAACAATTTCACACACATTTAATTGCCCAGAACAAGTTACAAGGCCACACATCCTACTTCACAGGGACTAGAAAATGAAATCTTACCACAGATCAGCAAGACAGAAACAGAAATATACCTGAAAAGCATCAATACCTACTGCAAAGTGTAAACCACAGTAGATAATACCATGGTAAAGAAGATGAAGATTAACTCTAATCTACATTTTATCTCAATTTCTACATGATGTCCCTTTGGGAAAATATTGCCATGATAATTATATCCCCAAAATCTTTTATAAAGCCCAAATATAAATAAAAAGAAGTCATTTGATCTTATTTGTCTATGTACCATTCAAATTTCCACACAAGTGGTTTTATGTTTAAGACTATGTTTATGCTATGTGATCATTGATAAAGTTTAAAATATTTTTGAAGGAAGATAACTTAAACATACATGTAATTCATGGGAAAATGGAATTTTCCAATTTACATTTAAAAAAAATTTTCATTTGCTCATATTTCTATCCCTAGCATATAATGTGTATTAAAAAGGCTATTGCCTGTGTTTCAATTTTAATATTTAGATACAGATATCTAAGTATTTATATGCTAAATTTATTTCTACATAAATAAAACCTAGAACATCATTTTGGAGTAAATATTAAGCAGTCTGTTAGTTTCCTTTTCTTGTCAACACATTTCTAAAAAAGTCAATAAATGTAAGTAGTTTTTAATTACATATGAGCTTTGAAAAAAGAATGTCAGATTGTCATCGTGTTCTTGAATAAAGACTTTTCAAAAATAACCTTATAAAAATATAATTAAAATAGAGACTGCATTTTTATCTGAATATAAGTAAACCCAATATTTTAAAGTATACTGCTTACATAATCATTGCTTATGTATGTCTTGTCCAAAAATTCACTAAGAGATTCCTAAGGATTTTAACTCCAAGATCAGAGTATTAATCAACATTATGAATATTATTCATGAAACACATATTGGCTCTAATCTATTTTGGATCTTATGGCTAAAACTGTAAGAAAGAGAAAAATGGACTTGTTCAATTATATCTTTGTTTATTTACTTTATGGAAACATTCATTCATTGATCCTACAAACACGTCCTCTCAGCATTCTATAGTAGGTGTTAAAGGGGTCAGCAGATTAGAAAAATGTAAATGAGTAAATTATATAAAATATTATATAATGTGTGTGTGTGTGTGTGTGCACGCGCGCGCGCTATGGAGATGCGTAAGTTAAGGAGAAGGAGGCCGGCATCAGGGAAGGGCAATGTTGAATGGTGAGCCTGCAAACTGGGTATGCTGTTGACTCACCACGTTCTTTCCACTCAACATGCATTGTATCTATTTTTAAGTTATTATGGAATTTTGTTTTTGAATTGTCTTGGTTCATCACAAAACCTTACTAAAATAAAGGGAACCTTTATCATAGGAAAAGGAAAAGTATAGCATTAAGTTTAGAATTATCAACAAAAAACTATTTTTAGGAAATTTACGTAGTAAAACTGCTATTGTAGTTTTAGTTGTAAAAATTTCTATGCTCAGCTTTGCAATCCTTTATTCAGCAAAATGCCAACAATATCAGATTTTTCATAGAGGAAGAGTATAGGAAGCTTTTACTCAAACTATAAAATACCCAATATTGTGACAGAGGCTATATTTTTTGCTAAGTTATAAGTGAAGGAACACATTTTTAAAATAACAAATTTAAGTAGTTTTTTAGGTACTAACTACTGGTTCCATATTCTCCTTCTTCATCTGTGGTGATCTTACTTTTCAATTCCCTTCTCATCAATGTGATTGTGAATGGAATTTAAACAAATGGTATTTAAGTAAATAAAATTGAAGTAGCACCAAAATCCATAGGTCACAAATTTCAAATGTGGTCTTTGGAAAAATACAATCAGAGAAGAACAAGATAAAAACCACAACAAAAAAAAAACCTCTCTCCATTAAAAAAAAAACAAAAACCAAGACCCGACCCCCTTCACCTTTTTTTAATGTTGTTCCTCTGACTTCATCAGTAATCATTTTTACATTTTTTTAGATGGTAAAGTTTTCTTGTAAGCTTTAGACAACTATTAAATTATAACTCCTTAATTCAATCTACTCTTTCCTTCTTTCTTAAAATGTATTTTCATTGATGAGTCACATTCTGCTCTTCCTTTCAACCCCTGAATCATTACATCATTTCTGTGGTTTAATCACTGTGCTTCCTTCATTTAGTTACTGGAAGAGGCATCATATAAAGCTAGTGAATTCTCTTGGAAATGATCACTTGGGTTATTTCTATTTCTAATATAATTTCTTAGTTTTTTATTACATTATTAGATTGAAAGAGAATGCATTAAGTGTTTTAAGACATCACCCCAGGTAACTGTAACTGCTTTATTTCCAGAGCATCTCTTGGCTGAGCATTAACAAAGAATTTAGAATTAGCTTTTAAACACAACATAGAAAAGACAATATAACAATAGTAATGGGAACAAATATATTTTATTAGGCTAAATTAATTTTGGTTTGTTTTTTAGTTTTTTTTTTGTTGTTGTTATTGGTGGTGGTACTCATGGAACCTGGAAAATAAACATTGGCATAAGTTGTGATTTGAGGAAAAAAATCTAGTGTGCTTTCAGTTTTAATTCACATTATGATTTAAAAAGGAGATAGCAGTAAGAATTATTTTGGTTTCTTCCAAAGAGATGGTGTTCTTGATTGCAAGTGTAGTTAAGTAAGGGGTATTCTTTGTCCCCGTGTCAGGTTCTTGTATTTTTTTAATCATATAGTCTAATTAGATTTGTTTTGTGAATTATTTCTTGGTTAATAGAAAATTAATTGAAGTAGAAATAGATTGTCTTTGCTTTAATGTGATAGTGTTTCATTTATTATAAATGAATTTGGTCATTCAATAAATTTGGCTATGAAAACTCTTACCAGAATTTTGGAAACATTGTTCTTAAGTTAAGAAGCGGTGATTTGATGAATTATTTTATCCTCCTTATTGCTAAATATACAGACATTGAGCCTGGTATTCTAGATGGAGGGATAAAAACTGGATGAGGTTAAAGGAAAAATCAAATCTTTGCTTTAGTTTAATGATATTTGTATTGTGGAAAACTGGTTTGGAGCATAGAATTAAGAATCAAAGTTTTCCTCAGATAAAATTCTGGTTCTACCACTAATTGTGTGGAAATTTAGATAATGTATTTAACTTGTTGATACTTCAGTTTCCAAAGCTATAAAATGGTAAGTTATATATACATAACTTATATATAACTTTAACTTACATATAACATATATATGTATGTAAGTTATATATGTATATGAGAACTAAAATAAGAATACAATATATTGGGCATTTTAGGGCTAAAGAGAAGTGTAGGGTATATAAGAAATGAGTCTAGAAAAGTGTTGTAGGTATAGATAATACAAGATCTTGTTTGCCAGAATAGAAATATTGGTTTGATTTTATTTTGTGAAAGATGTATTGATGCACATTAATTTAGAGAGTATTGAAATCATTTTACGAAATGTTCTTTAACAATTGTTGGTAGTGATAATAATGATAAATAATGGCGGTTTCTCTCTCATGGCAATGAAGATAAAGGTAAAGATGGAACTGGAAAATAAATAATTCAGAGAGGAGTTTTAAATACAAGTTGATGGTAGAATCTTTGGAATTTAATAGGCTGAACTATTTACAGCTTGATCATCTAATTCCTGTGGGTCTCTGAATGATTAACTTAATATCTCTTAAATCTCATTTTCTTCATGTGTAGAATGTAGATATGAATAAATTACCATACTTCTTATCATACATCTTTGTTGGAGTATGGTAAAAATGAAATGAGGTAATGCATTTATGATACTTAGCTGAATGTCTGGAACTCATAATTCAGTATCAAAATATTAGCTGCTTATTGTTATTATTATTTAGAATTCATAGCTCTGTATCTTTTGAATGAAAGAAGTGAGAAAAGAGGAGCATAGGAAGACTCATGTTTATAAAGTGAATAATTATATCAAGGATGATGTAAGACTTATCACTCACTTCATTTACTCATTAATTCCATAATTCTTGAATACTTACTGTGACACTGTAACAAAATACTATTTAATATGCAATTATTAAGTACAATAGGCACTAGAAATATACAACAACTCTATACAGTACAGAGTGGATAAAATCTGAAAAGACACTGCCCTACCCTACAATAAGTAATAGCCTAGTGGATATCCAGGCTTCTAGCTTCATTATAAATAAAAGTGAAAGAGTAGGAAAAAATAAAGACACATAACCTGTCAATAAAGTGCTTGCCAAGTTAGAGAAAAGAAAGATAAGTAAGTAACCATTTATTTCATAAAGGTACCAAATAAAAAAAAACTATAAATTAAAAGGAAGAATTAATATCAATAACATTACAAATCAATTTAAAAATGCAATAAGTCATTAAAAATGTTTCATTAAAATATCAATAAAATGGCAAAACTTTGACAGTTCTCATTAAAAACAGAATCCAAAAGAAGTAATAAGTACACATAAATTATTGGGAAGAAAGAATGAAATCAACTTTATGTAAACTGTTTTGAAAATCCAGATGAAGTATATACTATAAGAAATTTTAGTGTAAGTATTGGCCCCAAAATAAGATTTATATCACTGTTAATTATACTGGAATTAAGATAAGTAAACAATATATAATCCTCTAATAAAAAATAATAGGTTTGAATGTCTTTGTGAACACATTCCTCATAACATCACAAAGAAATGATTGTGAAATTAAAATTAGTTCATAATACCCGAGACATCAAAAGTTTTCTAATTCATTTTTTAAGACTAACACAAAGAATACTTAAAAAAGAAAATTAAGACTTAAATCTAGCAGTTTATTAGAAACTAGCATCACCAAAAAAACCTTATCTTAAAAACATAAGTATTAATATTATTTGCCACATTAACATAGAAAAATTATTCTATGCTTTACTATATTGAAAATGTTTAATAAAATTCAAAACCACTGCTAAAGTAATTCATTTAAAATTAAAACTAAAATGCGTATTTTAAACTTCCAAGTCAATGTCATGCTTAATAAATGAACATGGAAAATTCTATTAAAATCAAAAATAAGATCTAAGCAGTCAAATAAGACAAGAAAATCAATATAATATATAAAATATTGAAAAGGAAATGATGGGAGTCATTATTCAGAAATAATATGATTACCAAGACCATATATGACATTCTATTTCAAAGTACATAAACAAGAGCGTTTTAAAGATGAATGGATGTGAATTCAATATTACTAAAGATATAGCTGTCATTAATTCATCAGTAGCCAATTAGAAAAGTTCATTAAAATAGATATCTTTCAAAATACTCAGTAAGACTCAAATTTGTTATAAAATACTCAAGTGATGTTCAAGATGCCCCCACAACTGAGGAGAAAAAAAATATCTAAATAAATACATATTGGCTACATATTTAAATGAGAAGAGTCAATATTGTAAGGGTATTCATTCTCTTGCAGAGTTAAATCCAATTCAGTATCAATTTAAGTCACACTAAGATTTTCAGATTTGACAATCTAATTTCCCTGTTCAAATAAAAGGGAAAGTGCAAAAGAATACATGCAACACCTTGGAAATAAAAAGAATAATGAGGAATATCCTGCACTATGAAATGAATTCATTACCTAAAACTTTATTGCAGAAAAGATAAATGATGGAGAGTAGAGTTTAAAACAAATCTATGTCCATCTGGAAATTTATATATAATACAGATGTATTTTAAACTGGTCACAAAGAGTGGATTATTCAATAAAGAGCTTGACTTTATGTAAAGTCAGTGTATACAAAAAATAAATCACAAATTTCAATGTAAAACCTAAAAACTGATTTGCAAATTAAATTCAACAGTTTATTAAAAAAACACCATGCATCAATAATTACCCTAACTGTAAAAGAACTGAATTCACTAGTGAAAGGGCACCAACTAGCAGATTGGATCAAAAAGCAAAACCTAGCTGTATGTTGCCCTCAAAAGACACAAAGACAAAAATGGACTCAAAGTGAAAGGTTGGGAAATTATTCCACAAACAAATAGCATCCACAGACTAGAAGGTGTAGCCATACTGATATCTGACAAAATAGATCCCAAGACAACAAAGGTAATAAAAAACAACGATGGAAATTTTCTTTTTAAAGATTTTATTTATTTATTTTTAGAGAGAGGCGAAGGGAGGGAGACAGAGAGGGAGAGAAAGAGCAATGTATGGTTGCCTCTCACGTGGCCCCCTGGGGGACCTGGCCTGCAACCTAGGCATGTGCCCTGACTGGGAATTGAACCGGGACTGCTTGGTTCCCAGCCCGCGCTCAATCCACTGAGCTACACCAGCCGGAAAAATCCAGGCCCAACGATGGAAATTTTATAAAGGGGATACTACATCAAGAAGACATAACACTTCTTAATATATATGGGCCCAATCAGAAAGTAGTGAAATATATCAAACAAATACTAAGAGAACGATGAAAAGAAACTGACAAAAACACAATCATAGTAGGGGAACTAAATACTTTATTGAAAGCTTTAGACGGATCATCCTAACAGTAAATCAATAAAGAAATACTGGCCTTAAATAACATATTAGACCAATTGGACATAATTGACATTTATAGAGGCGTTTCATTCCAGAATATCAGATTATACAATTGTCTCTAGTGCACATGGAACATTCTCAAGGATAAAAAATATCTTGGGTCAATAAATAGCCTCAGCAAATTCAAGAAGATTGAAATCATACTAAGCATATTCTCTGACAACAATTCTTTAAAATGAGAAATCAACTGTAAAAAAGAAGTAAAGAACCCCACAAATATGTGGAGATTAAACAACATGTTACTAAAAATGACTGAGTCAAATAAGAAACACAAGGTGAGAACAAAAGATATATTTAGACAAATGAGAATGACAATATGATATATCAAAACTTCCGGGATGCAGCAAAAACAATAACAGGAGGGAAGTTTATGTCATTACAAACTTACCTCAAGAAACAAGACAAATCCCAAGTAAACAACCTAACATGACATCTTAGAGAACTAGAGAAAAAAGAACAAAAGCAACCTAAAATCAGCAGAGGAAAGAAAATAATAAAAGATCAGAATTGAAAGAAATAGAGAACAAAAAGAATATACAAAAAATTAATACAAGAAAGTGTTGGTTCTTTGAACAGCTTAATAAAATGGGCAAACCTCTGGCTTGACTCACTAAGGAAATAAGAGAAAAGACTTATATAAACAAAATCAGAAATGAAGGAGAAGTCACTATAAACATCTCAGATATACAAAGCATCATACTAGAATATTATGAATGACTATAGGCCACCAAATTCAATAATTTGGCATATCTCCGAGGGAAGGGTGGTGGAGGGTATGGGAAAAATAGCTAAGGAACATATCTGCATATTTGCATGGCCATGGGCACAGACTGCAGTGTGGTGGAAGCAGGATGGAAGGGCAGAGGCTGGGTAGAGGGGGACAAGGGGGAAAATGGGAGACATACATAATAATGTCAAAAACAACAAATTATCTGTAGATTTTTCTTGGGAAAACAAAGTGGATAAGTGTCTAGAAATATATATTTCTAGACTGAATCATGAAAAATTGAAAAATCTAAATAGAACAATTACCACAAGGAAATTGCAACAACTGTTACAAACCTCCCAAAAGTTAAAATTCCAAGACCAGATGGCTTCACTAGTGAATTCTACCAAACATTCAAAAAAGATTTGATGCCTATCCTTCTCAAACTCTTCCAAAAAATTGACAAGAGGAAATACTTCTGAGCACATTTTATGAAGCCAACATAACAGCGATACAATAACCTGGCAGGGATACCACAAAAAAGAAAACTACAGACCAATCTCTGATAAATAGATGCAAAAAATCCTAAACAAAATACTAGCAAATCAAATACAAAAATACATTAAATAAATAATACATCACAAGAATGGTTCAAGATAAGCAAATTGATCAATGCAATATACTACATTAACAAAACAAAGGGTAAATATCATGTGACCTTATCAATTGATGCAGGAAAACATTTGATAAGATACAACATCCATTTACAGTTAAGGCACTCAATAAAATAGGTGTAGAAGAAAGTATATCAACATAATAAATGGCATATATGACAAACTCTCAGCTAATACTCAAAGGTAAAACCTGAAAGGTTTCCATCTAAAATCAGAAAGAAGACAAATATGCACACTTTAACCACTCTTATTCAACATAGTACTGGAAGTCCTAGCCAGAGCAATCAGGAAAGAGAAATAAATAAAAAGCATTCAAACTGGGATGGAAAAAGTAAAAGTGTCACTTTTTGCAGATGATGTGATTCTTTACATGGAAAACTCTAAAGATGCCACCCCCCCAAAAAAAAACTATTAGAAAAATTAAACAAATACTCTAAAGTTGCAGGATATAAAAGTCAATGTATTAAAAAAAATATACTCCATTCCTAAATATTAACAATTGAAATTTCAGAAAAAATTTAAAAATAACAATTCTTTTCCCAATTGCACAAGAAAGAATTAAATACCTAGGAATTAACTTAACAAAGAACACAAAGGGCCTATATAGTGAAAACTACAAAGCATTATTAAAAGAGATTGAAAAAAAGCACAATGAATTGGAAAGATATTCCTTGTTCATGTATTGGATGAATCAATATAGTTAAAATGACCATATTTCCCAAAGCAATATACAGATTTAATGTAACCCCCATCAAGATCCCAAAGTCATTTTTAAATGAAGTAGAACAAAAAATTAACAGATTTACATGGAACCACAAAAGACACTGAATAGCCAAAGAAATTTTCAGAAAAAAGAAAAAAGCCAGAAGTTTCACATTATATTACTTCAGATTATATTATGAAGCAATGATATTCAAAACAGCATGGTATTGGCAGAAAAGCAAACATACATTCAAATGGAACAGAATTGAGAGCACAGAAAAAAATATATACATATAGGGGAAAATAATTTTTTACAAAAGAGCAAAAAGCATACAATAGAGAAAAGAAAGCCTCTCCAATAAATGGTGTTAAGAAAATTGAAAAGCTATGAAACAGGATGAAAGTAGAGTACGGTGTGTCCCCACATACAAAAATTAATTTAAGATGGATCAAAGGCCTAAATATAAAACCTAAAACAATAAATTACATAAAAGTAAACATAGTAGTAAACTGAGGGACCTTAGTCTTAGAGAAAATTTTATGAATTTTATCCTAAAGGCAAGGGCAATAAAGACAAAGATAAAAGAATGGTGCTATCCCAAACTAAAAAGCTTCTTCACAGCAAAAGTAACAACAAAACGAAAATGTAACTAACTGAATGGGAGAAAACAACTGTAAACAACAGCACTGAAAAGGGGTGAATATCCAAAATATGTAAAGAACTCATACAACTCAACACCAAACATAAGAATGGCCAAGAGATATTTAAAAAGATCCTCAACTTCATTAGCCATTAAAGAAATGTAAACCAAAATTATAATGAGATATCATTTCACACCTGTTAGAGTAGCTGTTATCAACAACACAAGTAATTACAAGTGTTGAAGAGGTTGTAGAGAAAAAGGAACCCTCATTCACTGCTGGTAGGTATGTAAACTGGTATAGCCACTAGGAAAAACGGGATGGAAGTTTCTCAAAAATTTAAGAATAGAGTTACCATATGACCCAGGATTCTCTCTTCTGGGTTTTTACCCTCTAAAATTGAAACATTTATTCACAGAGGTATGTATGCATACCTGTGTTCATTGGAGCGTTATTCATGGTGGCCAAGACACGGAACAACCAAAGTGTCCTTCATTAGATGATTGGATAAAGAAGATGAGGTACATATATGCAATGGAATACTACATAGCCATGAAAAAGTTAAAATACTACCATTGAGAATATTATTTATGCTAAGTGAAATAAGCCAATCATAAAAGCTAAGAATCATATTATTTGACTCATATTTGGAATATAAAACAAACTCATAGACAGAGACAAGAAGTATGGTGGTTAACAGAGGGAAGAGGTGTGGGGTATAGTAAAAGGTAAAGATGGCCAAATATTGGGCCGGCTAAATATTCTGCTTAGTTTTTTTCCATAAAATAAAAGACACAATTTTCATTTTCACCAATAAATATCGATTTGGTTATATTGAGTACGTCAGCTATCCCCCACGTGTTAGAACATTAATGTGCTTAATTAATGTCTTGATTCAATTGCTATAAACTTCAGCTGGTTTACTCAACTGTGAAACTTTGTCCAGTGGGAAATCTCCAACACAAAACTTCACAACCACTTTTAACACTTTTGATCAGTTATAGCACCTTCTCCATACACTGTACCAATCTTTTTTTTTTTTTTTTTGCATTTCAGTTGTGTTTTTACCTTTCTTGAAATAATAAAGCATAAAATGCTAAAAATGTTTTCTTCCATCTTCAATATTAAAATGACTACACAAAAGTTCACCAATTTTGATTGTTTTTTAAATGCACATTCATGTTACAGCTGTCACAATACAATCTAACAAAACTGTTTCAAATGAAACTAAAAACAACTAAGAGCTCCTAGAGCCATCGTATGGGAAAAAACAAATGAACTTTTTGGCTAGCCCAAAATGTGGTGACAGAAGATGATTTGACTTTGTGTGGTAGGCACACAAGGCAATGAACAGACGATGTATCATGAAGATGTACACATGAAACCTATATTATTTTATTAACCAATGTCACCCCAATAAATTTAACTAATTAATTTTTTAATGAAATGAGAAATGGCAGATAAGCACAATGGAAAAAGAAATAAAAAATTTGAACAGATCAATTATAACCAATGAAATTGAAACAGTAATAAAAAAAATTCCCGCTCCTCTCCCCAAAAAAGGCCTGGACTGGATGACTTCACAGGTAAATTTTTTCAAACATTCAAAGAACTAACACTTATTTTTCTCAAACTTTCTCTAAAAACTTCAAGAGGAAAAAGCTCTCAATCTCATTTTATGAGGCAAGCATTGACCTGATTCAAAAAACAGATAAAGGCATTACAAAGGAAAAAATTATACAATAATATCTGTGATGAACATAGATGCAAAAGTCCTCAACAAAATATTAGCAACCAAATTCAGCAATGCATTAAAAAAATCAAACACCATGATCAAGTGAAATTTATTGCAGAGATGCAAAGTTAATTCAATATATGCAAAGCAATTAATGTAATACACCACTTAAACAAAATGAAGGACAAAAATCATATGGTCATATCAATAGATGTAAGAAAGCATTTGACAAAGTCCAGCATTAATTTATAATAAAAACTCTCAGCAAAACTGTAAATTGAAAGAACATATTTCAACATAATAAAAGTCATAAAGGACAAACCCACAGTTAACTTCATCATATTCAATGGGGAAAAAATAAGTTTGTTTTTTTTTCAAGTCAGGATAAAGGCATAGATTCCTAATTTCACCACTCTTCTTCAAGACAGTATTGGAAGGCTTAGCCACACACATCAGACAAGAAGAAAAAAAGTCATCTAAATTGGAAAGGAAATATTAGAAACGTCATTATTTGCAGATGACATGATATTATATGGAGAGAATCCTTCAGTTTCCACCAAAAACTGCTAGAACTAATAAATGAATTCAGTAAATTAGCAGGATACAAAATAAATACTCAGAAATCAACTGCAGTTTTGTACAGCAATAATGAACTCTCAGGAAGAGAAAAAATAAAAATAATTACATCTACAATGCATCAAAAAAGGAATACCTACGAATAAATTTAACAAAGGAGGTTAAAAAACCTATCTTTGACAAATTATTATATAAGACACTGAAGAAAGAAACTGAAGAATATACAAATAAACAGAAATCTATATCATGCTCATAGATACAAAGAATTAACATTGTTAACATGTCCATATTGCCCAAAGCAATCTATAGATTCAATGCAATTTCTATCAAAATCACAATGGTGTTTTTCACAAAACTTGGACAAATAATCCTAAAACTTTTATAGAACCACAACATACCCTGAGTAACCACTTCAATATTGATAAAGAACAAATTGGAGGTATTGGTCTCCACGATATCAAACTCTACTACAAAGCTATAGTAATAAAAACGGCTTGGTGCAGGCATAAAACAGACATGTAGATCAATGAAACAGAATAGAGAGCTCAGAAATAAACCTACACATACAGGTATGGCAGAAATAACATCTGCTTGAATGTGGTTGGCAGGGTAATAATATGGGTGTAATAATTTATAGTTTTTTTTTTTGCTTTTTTGGTTTTTTTTTAGATTTTATTTATTTATTTTCAGAGAGAGGAGAAAGAAGAGAGAAAGAGCAATGTATGGTTGCCTCTCACATGGCCCTCACTGGGGACCTGGCCCACAACCCAGGCATGTGCCCCAACTGGGAATCGAACCGGGACCCTCTGGTTCCCAGCCTGTGCTCAATCCACTGAGCTACACCAGCCGGGCAATAATAATTTATAGTTTTAATTTGAACATTTCACCTAACATGTTATAAAGAATGCTTGAGTGTGATATTATGTTACAGAATTACATGCTTATGATTTTGTAATAAAAAGAGGCATTATTTGTGACAGACCCTGTATAGTCAATTAATATATGGCAAAGGGCAAGAACATAAAATGGGATAAAGATTGTCTATTCAATAAACAGTGTTGGGAAAATTGGAAAGATACGTGCAAAAAAACAGAAGACCATGTTCTTACACCATATACAAGAATAAACAAAAAATGGACTAAAGAGTTAAATGTAATTTTAGAAACTCTAAAACTCCTAGAAGAACACATAGGCAGTAAAATTTCAGACATTGCTCTTAACAAGATATTTTTCTGATATAGTTCCTAAGGTAAAAAAAGACAACTGTAATAGAATAACAATAGAAATGATTTTTTAAAATACTAAAGAAAAATAAACAAATGGGACTATATCAAAGTAAAACATTTAGAACTGCAAAGAACACCATTAACAAAATGAAAACACAACCTACTGAATGAAAGAACATATTAAACAATGACATGTCTTATAAGGGTTTAATACCCAGAATTTTTAAAGAATTCATACAACTCAACACCAAAACCCCCAAACAACTCAATTAAAACATGGGCAAAGTACCTGAATAGATACTTCTCCAAAAGGACACACAAATGGCCAGTAGACACATGAAAAGATGCTCAATGTCATTATCATTAGAGTAATGCAAATTAAAACTGACACAGAGGACACAGGGTCAGAACTAAGGGGGAGGAGGGAGGCTGGGGGGGTGGGACGGGAGGGGAAGGGAGGGGGGAGGGGAGAGGCTGCAAATAACTGTAATTAAACAAAAAATTAATTAAAAAAATTAAAAAAACTGAAAAAAGATATGACCTCACACCTGTCGGAATGGCTATTATCAATAAATCAATAAATGACTAATGTAGTGAGGATTTGGAAAAAGGGCAACCCCATGCCCTACTGAGGGGAATGCAGATTGATGCAACCACTATGGAAAACAGTGCAGTGGTCCTCAAAAAATAAAAATAGAACTGCCTTATGACCCAGTGATTCCAATTTTGGGTATATACCAGAAAATAACCCAAAACATTAATTCAAAAGACTATATGCTCCCCAATGTTCATTACAATTGCAATCATATGGAAGCAACCTAAGCGCCCCTTAATAAATAAGTGGCTAAAGAAGTGGTGACACATAGATACAGTGGACTATTGCTCAGTGATAGCAAAGAATGAAATCTCACCATTTGCAACAGCATGGGTAGAGCTAGAGGTTATTATACTGAGTGAAATAAGACAGACAAAGACAAATGCCATATGATTTCACGTACATGGGGAATCTAGATAGTGAAATAAACAAATAAACAAAATAGAAACACACTCATAAATGCAGAGAACAGACTGATGGCTGCTAGATGGGAGGGGTTTGGGGAACTGGGTGAAAAACATGAAGGGATTAAGAAGTACAAATCGGTAGTACAAAATAGTCATGGGGATGTAAAGTAGAGCATAGGCAATATAGTCAACCATATGTCATCACTACATATGGAGCTAGGGCAGTATTTGAATAAGGGAGATCACTTTGTAAAGTATATGATTGTCTAACCACTATGCTGTCTGCCTGAAACTAATAAAAAATAATATTGAATGCCAACTGTAATTAAAATGTAAAATTAAAAAAATAAATGATGCTTTTGCTCTTTTGAATTCAGTCTAGCAAATCTTGAAAGAAATAGTAAAGAAAAGGTAGAAAAATATGTGTAAGAAATATTTTTAAATATTGAATAAATACAATGTAATAAAAATAAAAGAGGAAATCAGATTCTGGGAAATATTTTCAAAATATATAAGTAATATATGTATGGTCCATAAATATCTATAATAAGAAATAATGTATCTCTTATATATGAGTAGATAAGAATAAAAGCACAAAAACTCTCTGCACGGCTAAAGAAAACATCAGCAAAATAAAAAGGGAACCAACCATATGGGATATATATTTGTAAATAATACCTCGAACAAGGGTCTGATCTCCAAAACGTATAAAGAACTCACATGACTCCACTCCAGGAAGATAACCCAATTAAAAAATAGGCAAAGGGCCTGAATAGACACTTCTTCAAGGAGGACATACAGAGGACCCAGAGACATATGAAGGATGTTCAGCATCACCAGTCATCAGAGAGATGCAAATTAAAAACACAATGAGACACAACTTCATACCAGTCAGAATGCCCATCATAAACAAATCAACAAATAGCAAGTGTTGGAGAGGTTGTGCAGAAAAGGGAACCCTAGTGCACTGTTGGTGGGAATGCAGACTGGTGCAGCCACTGTGGAAAACAGTATGGAATTTCCTCAGAAAACTAAAACGTGAACTGCTTTTTTGACCTGGCAATCCCACTGCTGGGATTATACCCTATGAATGCTAAAACACCAATTCAAAAGTACCTATGCACCCTAATGTTCATAGCAGCATAATTTACAATAGCCAAGTGCTGGAAGCAACCTAAGTGTCCATCAATGAATGAATGGATTAAAAAACTGTGGTACATTTACACAATAGAATACTATGCAGCAGAAAGGAAGAAGGAGCTCCTGCCCTTTGCAACATCATGGATGGATCTGGAGAGCATTATGCCAAGTGAAACAAACCAGGCAGTGAAAGACAAATACCATATGACCTCACCTATAAGTGAAACCTAATCAACAAAGCAAACAAACGAGCCAAACATAACCAGAGGCATTGAAATAAAGAACAAACTGACAGTAGCCAGAGGGGTTGAGAGAAGGAATAACGGGGAGTGGGGGGAAGGGGAAGGGTCATAAAAGAACATAAAAGAACCTTTATAGGACACATGGACAAAGCCAAAGTGGGGTAAGATTGAGGGTGGGAGGTGAGTCATGGGGGAAAATGGAGACAACTGTACTTGAACGCAATTAAAAAAAGTGAAAGGGAAGTTAGAAAAATAAAATGAAAATGCAACATAAATAAGGAGAATAAAAGTACAAAAAGAAGGCAGAAGTACAAAAGAAGAAATGTAATTCAATTCCAGAATTATTAGAAAGTCAGGTAGGTCTAAATTCAACTTTGCTTGTAGTAAAAGATGGAAATGTATAGTCTACTAATTAATCAATTTAAAAACATTTTATTGCTCTAGAAAAGTAAAGTTTAAATGAATAAATAAATGATTGATTAAAGACAAAAATAAAACAAAATTATATCAATGCTGGCAAGTGTGTAATAAGTACCAATCATTGCTACTGGTTTTCAAAATCTACACATTATTTTCAGGAAATAATTTTTTATTATTCATCGGAAGTCATAATGTATTTATCCATTTTTTTAACTTGGTAAATCCATTTTTCAGAATAATCTAAGCTATGTGCATTTTTATATGCTTGCAGGTGTTTAATGAAGCATATTCTAATAAATAAAATGACAAGACATAAAGTGTCATGTGAGTGAGGGCTATTATACATCCCAAATGTTGACTCTGAAGACTATATAACAGACAATTTTGGTGCTAGAAACAACAATGGTTGAATAAGAAATTGGGCATATTCTATTTCCATAAAAATTATAAAACAGCAAAAGCATGATGAGTAATACAAGGGAAAGAATAAGTAGAGAATAAGTAGTTATTTCAGGTAAAAATGTTATAGTTTAAATCTTATTTATGTCAATTCCTTATCACTAGGAAATATATATTTCTCTTTAAAAGGGAAAGTGTATAACAAAATTTATACAGTGATTAACTTGCTCTCTGCTTTATTTACTGGGAATTTAGGAATATAAAACTCCAGGAAAGTGTATCATTCAATAAAGCATTTATTTTATTCATAAACCTAAGGATCCACTGTGTTTTGGAGATTGGCTACATTTTCTTTTATGCCTTATTTACTATTTTTATTTTGAATCAATTTTTCCTCTCTCTAAAACTCCCTCCAAAATCTATAACAAATGGAACAGGTTGATGATCTGGTATTACAGCAAATAAAAGAAGGAATTAAGACAGGAAAGGAGGGAAAAAGAGATTGAGGGGAAAAAACTTTTTTCCTACTTTTAAGTCAGTTTGGGGACAATTTCTAAGGTAGTCGTTGCTCATTTGTCTGTTTGGGTTGTAATCCTGATAACATCATGCTTTTAGCCTTAATGTTTATGGCAATTCATAGAGTGTGATGAGGTAATGGTTGGAATTGCCTGCAGTCTTAGCATTTATTGTTTCTGGTTTCCAGAATGCATCTGTTCCAATTACTTACCTTTATTCTGTTTGTCTCTCCTACAATAAAATATAGCACATATACTTTTCCTTTGTTTCTGCAATAGGAGAAAAGGATCAGATTTTTATTGTCTAGTTTCTAAACTTTAATTTCCACATTTTATTGAGACACATACTGGCAGCATTTTAAAAATGAAGTTTATAAACGGATTAATTTACCCATATGGAAGAACAGGAAATACATCACATCAGAATTTTATGCAAAAATTCCATGGTAGTACTTTGAATGTTGACACCTCTGTTTTCTACAAGAAAAATATTTTCTCAGCTAATATCTACATAAAATGATAAAAGGAGCAACAACAGTGAATTGTTTTTAAATAATACTTTGAATGGGAACATGGAGGATCAGAATAGAATACCTAAAATTCAAAAAGGAGTTCAGACACTTGAATTCAACTCTTGAACCTGCCGTTCTGTGTGACATTAGACCAGATATTTAATTCTTATGTATGATTCATTATCTACTGCTAGCATCCCATTCCCAGATGCAAAAATCTTTGTGAGAACAATTTTAGCACTGGCCAAGAGACTTTCATCTACATTAAAAATACTAGGCAAGCCAATATGAATATTTAGCCAGTAAAATTATATTTGTTCTGTTTGAAACTCCTGTTTTTCAAGGTTGTGATTTTGTGGCATTAACTTACTTATTTCCACCACCCTAATTGCCTAGAAGTCAGGATATTGCTTGTGGCATGTAGCTACATACAGTTTTCACTCTGAGACTTACACACATGAAAAAGATTAATATTTGTCTAAAGAATTTCCATTAACTAAGCAACATAATTCACAAACAGTGGCACTCTTAACTTGTGAATAATTAAATATGATATTTAGAAAGTTTTCAAAAAATTGTAAAAAATGAAAATTATTTTAATCATGTTTACACTATTCTAAAAAAATCATATCCCAAAGCAAATGAATTGGATTCAAATGGTTTAGCAAATTTAATCAAGTTTTATAAAAAAATGAAAAATTAAAACTCTAGCTAATCCAACTAACTGTGTTAAAAGAATGATCTCATGTCTATTTCTCTGTCCTTTAATAGAATTTTTAGCTTAGAATGTTTCCTTCAATATAGTTGTGACAAAGAAGACTCAGCTAAAAAAAAAAAAATCTAAATAACATTTTATGGTGTTTTGTATTGAACCTTGACTTTGAGTTTTGTTTTCATCATAATATATACAGGTGGTAGGATTATCACCACTGTAATTTGATCAATTAAAAATAAATCAAGAGCAAAAAATGTGAAAGTATTTGTAACAGTACAACGTGTTATTATCATCAATATGTTATGTAGGCAGTTAGTTATTAATGAGAGAGAAGGGAGCCAGACATCTGATTAAACTGGATTAAGTAGGAAAGGGTAGTTTCACAGTCACTTGGAACATGGCATAATCAGGAAAGATGCTTTCCAGTCACCCCAGGGAGCAACATGAACTGTTCTGCCAGATAAACAGGGGAGGGAGAACACTCTAGGGGAAACGCCTTTCACTGACTGTATGCACAGCAGAAGCCAAGATAGGGACAAAAAACTGGGAAGAGATTAGCCTGGGAAAATCTGGGAAAAAGATCTGATAGGGTAAGGGCACAGAAACCCTGGAAGATCCAGGAAAGGAATTGGATGGGGGTGGGGGTGGAAGGAGTCTGGTGGGCACAAGCACAGCTCCAGGAAGAGCCAGGAAAGAGATTAGATAGTTTGAAAGAAAGGCTGCCTTTTTTCTGAACCCAAGAAAATACATGGAGTCCTAGCAAGGACCTCGAAATAGCTGCTGCCCTATGGCCTGTCTTCTCTCTGCCTCTCCCAGGCTGTACTCTTTTCACTCTTGACACTATTGACACTATTATTGACACAAGAGCTCTTGACACTGTTGCTTAAAATCTTCCTGCACATGTGTCCCTGAAATTGTTTTCCTGGGACATCACGGAAGAATCCTATTTCCAGACTGTGGGGAGACCCGCCTCCATCCTGGTTCTCCCCTGATAACAAAAATAATATATGTAAAAAGCTATCAGTAATGATTCTGTGTAAATTTGTATAAACATGCAATTCAAATAAAGAAGTAAATGTATAAAAATGGTCTGTTAAAGCTAATAATAATCAAAGAAAAATATTCTGTAAATGTTCAATGTTATCTTTTTCCTAATAAATTTGCAAAGATTAAAAAAATTATAATCCAGTATTTTTGCAAGGATGGGGAGAGAAACAGCTGGTAGAGTATAATTCAGCAAATTATTTCCAAAGATTTTAAGTCATGAAGTTATCTTTATCTAAAACTCAATTTCAATTCGTATCATATACTATAAGGAAGTAGTTAGAAATATGCCAAAAAAGTTTTTCTTTATGTGTTTACAAAGAATAGACATTCTTCACATTTTTCTTTGTGTGATTAAGATATGGTTATTCTCTAAATTTTTGTCTTTCTTTAATTTTAAACACAGAAAGGCCTACAGCATTTTAAAAGGCCAAGCATATGTTCATCATTATCAAATTCATGTGATACCATTTATTATGAAACAATTTTCCTAGGGAGTGAGATAGTGAAAGAAATGTGAATTTCTCCTCATGCTGAAGTTCTCTCAAGGACTTCAGCAGGGTCCTTGAGTGTGTTTTGAGTTCATTGCTGGAGATTTTTTTTGACTGATGTTTTATAAGCTTGGGAAAGGAAATAAAAACCATTAAAACCTGCTTATTTGTTATTAAGATTTAAGTTAATTTTCAAGTCCCATGGAAGAAAGTGACATTTCTGTTTCAAGACTAAGGAAAATTTGCAACACATCACGTTGATGCCTTGTCCTAGCCAATGAAAATCATAGATATGATCATTAAATAGTAGAGCTTTCACTAGTTAGGTTTAACTATAATACAAGGCTACTTTAGTAGGGAGAAAATCATATCTACCCCACTCACACTGCGGCTGTGAAAGGCACAGTATCTATCTATATACTTCTTAGACCTTTGCTTCTGCTTGTTTAAATTATTCCTGCTAATGTATTCTTGGGCTGGGAGGATTTTGTGTGTTTGTGTGTATTCTTTTTATAGTGAAATGAGGAAAGAAATGATTGAAATTCCAAATAAACAGAGAGGCATGTGAGACGAAAAGGAATATAGAAGTTTATATTTGGAGGTAAAGTCAATCGCTCTGTAATTTAGTGGCATACATATTTTCTCAATCTGTTACTGGTTCCTTATACATAAGGAGAAGCTATTCCTCGAACAATTTGCTTGCCTGATTGACATATTGTTTCTCTTTTAACACTCTAGTATTTACATCTCCACTCTGATCCCATTCAACCCCAATACTAAATCAGCAAGTTAATAATTTATGGGCTATGTTGTGCCATCATGCCAAACTGTATCTATTATTTATGTATTTATTTGTTTATATTTATTCTTATTTTTAAATTAAATTTATTGGGGTGACATTGGTTAATAAAATTATACAGGTTTCAGGGGTACAATTCTGTAAGTCATCTGTATATAAACTCCACATATTTAAAAGTTTAAGCCCACCTTTTTCTCTCATGTCCATGTGATTTTAGATATCTAATTATTAAAAATCTAATTATGTATTCTCAAAGTGACACATATCTATGATTAATATGCCAAATAATACTATGGCATTTTAAATGTCTTTCTGTTTTCAAAGAACCATTTTCTAATGTTTTTACGCTTATTATTTGCATCCATATTTCCATTAGGCCACGTCTGTGCTGCATTTATACATCTACTGACACTCTAATATGGTGGCTAAGGATCTGCCATTCTTATACCTTACTCCTGCTTCTGATCCTTCTATCTTTTCTTTATCATTGTATAATAACTTTTGGTTAAATCAGTAGTCAATGTTCATATTAATATGAGACTGTAATATTATTCATTGTTGAATTAATGTACTATAATTGCATTTCCTACCTAATGGAAATTTTTCCTCTTAATAATAATTTCTATAGATATTCTGAGTTTTCTATGTAATATCACTTTTTTCCACATTTCCCTCTGTATGCTAAATACTAGAAGATGCCCAAGTATGCTTTTTTCCCTTCTCTCCCTTCCTTCTTTCATCTTTTCTTCCTTTACTCCTTCTTCCTCCTCTCCCTTGTCATTCCTTCTCCTCCTCCTTTTATTTTTCGGAGTATTTCTTTCAGCTGCAATCCAGATTTGTTGCTCTTCTGGGCCAAAAACTGAATTTTATCCTTGACATCTCTTTGTTTTTTAAGTTCAACCACAGCACATCTTCCGGTCATTTCCTTAGAGAGCTCGTCATGTTAAATAAATTGCTTGCTTTTAATGTCTGAAAATGACCCTTTTCTGCTCTCACACATGACTAACAATTGAGAAATGATTTCTCTTATGCATTGGGAAGCTTTACCTCATTGGTCCTTGGCTTCCATAAGTTGCCACTAAAAGTATAAATCTCACTCCAGCCTAATAGTCTTATGTACCTCTCAGGATTTCTGTATCACAAATTCTCCAACTTTTAATTAAAATTTCCTGCCTCAGCTTGAAATAACTCTAATTTTCTCCCTCATCTATTTTTCATTCTCTCTGTTTCAAAAAGCTATTGAAATATGTGTACTGTAATGAGGAGTTGGACCCCACTGTTTGACGTTGACAGCTTTAAGCCTCATCACTTCTTATATCCTTGTATCCCACATATGAGCAAGCTGATAAGAAAGCCTGGGTGCTGTTTCCTTTGGTATTAGCAACAGATTCAAACTGTAACAGGGTGCAGCCAAGAAGTGGGCCCAAATAGGGATTTGTAATGGGGTCCAAAACTCAAGGTGTCCAGGAAATATTAGAAAAATATATATAGGATGTCCTCACCCTGGCAAGTCTGAACTGGGGGGGATGGGACTCTTGGAGCAGGGACATTCAGAGCTGTTTTGTATAGCAGCAGCTTTGCAGCTAACCTCTGGCATGGTCATTTAACATGTCTATAACCTTTAACTGGTTTCATAGATATGTTAAATAGCTGCGGCCATGCTTTGAGCCGGAGGATGGAAGGGACTGCCACCCAAGATGTAACTGGGAGGCAACTCCCCCTGGAGAACTGGGATGCTTGGCTCCATGACTTGGGGCCACACCAGCCCACAGTTACCATGGCACCCCAGAAAAGCTGGGAGAATACAGAGTGATGGCAGGTGTAGCTGATTGAAGGAGGAGTCAGAAATGGGGCTGCAGAGGAAGATTGGCGCAGGGATTTAAACCCAGGCATGGCGGCCATAACGAGGTCTGGACCACGAGGCTTTGGAGGAGTGGGGACCCTTCGGCCTGAGAGACAGAGAGAGAGGACCACGTGGCTTTGGGTGGCTCCCTTTGTCACGCAGCCTAGGAAGCAGGAGAGACTTTGCCTGGAAGAAAAGGGGTGAAAGGACTCTTGCTGGTGGGCTATGAGAAGGTGCCACATGGTTTTGGATTAACTGGAGATTGCGGTGGCAACACAGTGGATGGTGTCGGAACTGAGGATCTGCCTTAATCATGGACTTCTACTTTTTTTCCTGAGATACGGTACCCTGGACTGGGCAAAGGGGAGAAGGAAGGACCGTGTGTGTTTGTGGGTATTCTAGAGAACTCTAGTATTTTAAAGGAGACCTTAAGTCATTACTCCAAGCCTGTATAACTTGTAAATAAATAATTCCTTTCCTTTTCACCAGTCTCTGGCATTGAGAGACATTTTTCCATTGGTGGCGAGCATAATGAACCTGGTGCGGGGTTGAGATATCGTTGGGTGTCCCTGGCCCTGCTTTGTAACAAAACCATGCAACTCTGCCTGCATATGTGGGAACATTTTATCTGTTTTCACGTCCTCAATGCAATTAAAAACCCAGGCCAGTCTTCTTTCTTTGCTCTTTCAAGCCAGTTCAGACCTGCTTGAGAAGCCTGTGCTGCTCTCCTCAGAGACTCAGTTGCATAAGTAATCAACCTTCAATACCCTGTTGGAGTCTATGCCATGTCGTCAATCTCCACTTCCACACCAAACCTTGGGAAGCGGTCATTTCTGCTTTTGCAGAATGATCATAACATTTACTATATTCTCTGTCCCACTCTCTTTGTCTTTATAGGCTATTGATTTTTTCTTTTTTTTTTCCACTGAATTTATTGCGGTGACACTGGTTAATAAAATTATATAGGTTTCAAGCGTATAGTTCTACAATACATCATATTGTATCGTGTGTTCACCAAACCAAGTCAAGTCTCCTTCCATCACCGATTATCCCATTTACACCACCTATATATCCTCTTCTACTTTCTTCCACCCCTTTTTCACTCTGGTAATCCCGCTACTGATGTCTGTGGTCATCCATGAGGTATCTAGGAGGAGTTTTTATTTTTTTTGGCTGATTCCTTTACTTGTTCAGTCATCCCCCTAAAATACCTCCCCTCTGACAGCTGTCAGTCTGTTCTCTGTATCTGTGAGTCTGTTTCTATTTTGTTTATTAGTTTATTAGATTCCACATATGAGTGCAATAATACAGTACTTGATTTTCGGTAGCTGGCTTTTAATTCTTTTTTGCATCTTTGTGGAAATTTTGGAGAAAAAGTGAATAAAAGTCTATGATTAATTTATTCTAGTTATGCAGAAATATTACTATCATTTCATTTAATTCCCCCAAACTTAATCCTTTTCTTTTTTTCCATCAACATATTTTACTCACTGGAATAATTTAAAGAGATGATATTAAATATGAATATACAGGAGTAGATAGTTAATGAAGGAACTTCCTGCAAGAGGTAAGAGAGAGACGGGGATAAATTAACTTTGGGAAGAAGGAATACTTTTTTTTAGAGATTAATAATAATAATAATAATAATAATAATAATAACTTAGAAGGGGAAAGTAAAGAGATTCTGAAGTGGAGAAGGCATACTGAGAGGGTCTTCAGCAGGTGGCTGTCATATTCCCTAGAGACAGGAGTAATGTTATACTAAGACCGAAGGTCAGAGGCTGGATGCAGATGTTGGAGAAAGTAGGAAATAGCTGAGGTAAGAACAAAATAGCAAGTCAAAGGAAGTTAAGTTGAGAGTTTTCCAGCATAAAAGATGTTTTAGCTGCAGTTAATTCAAGAGCATTTTTTATCCTTCCATCCAAATATTTGAATTCTTTCATTTCTCTCTTGTACTTTACTTAATAAAAATGCATCATAAGGGAATAAAGCCTTGAACAAACACAAACAGGTAGAACATTAAGTATAGATGAATCATTGCTCTGGCTCATTCTTTCAAAGTTGTTCCTTTGTGTGCTTTCTCTTTCTTTTTGTTTCAGGGCATCCATTGCAAAATGTAAATACTATAATGCAAACTGGGATATATTCCTTTCTGAGGTTGAAATTTAGCTTTCTAAATATTTTCATTTAGGCTTAAGTTTTAGAAATGCATTTGTTATGTTGTCAAGTGTTTGACTAAAACAACAAACTTAAACGTGATTTCCATAAGTGATTTATAGAATGCTTCTCTATGCTTCTTTCAAAATAGATCTCTCACTTAACTCTTTCCCATTGGTAAATTGTTGTCGTCTTGTGCTAAACATTTCTTTATATTACAATGTTAATAAAACAAAAATCTCTAGGCTAGATAGAGGTCAAGTTTCTGACTTTTGTTTTTGCATAAAGAAACAAACTCTATGTGTCCCCCCCTTTTCTGGCATTACAAACTCGACATAGAAAAGACCTAAAATAACATCTTTGGTTAAAGGTCAAGCTTTTATTTATTTATTTATTATTTTTAAAAATATTTTATTTATTTATTTTTCCAGAGAGGAAAAGAGAGGGAGAGAAAGAGGGAAAGAAACATTAACTTGAGAGAGAAACATTAGTCAGCTGTTTCTTACTCACCCCCACTGGGGACCTGACCCACACCCCAGGAATGTTACCTGACCAGGAATCAAACCGCAATCTTTCAGTTTGTGGATGAGGCCCATCCATTGAGCCACACCTGTCAGTGCAAGACCAAGGTTTTAAAGTTTTGCCCTGGCCAATGTGGCACCATTGGCTGGAGTGTCATCCCATAGACAAAAGTCCATGGGTTTGATTCTTTGTAAGGACACATACCCAGGTTGTAGTTTGATCCCCAGTTGGGGCTTGTACCCTGGTGGGGGCATGTACCAGAAGACAACAAATAGATCTTTCTCTCTCACATCAATGTTTCTCTGTATTTCTGTCTCTCTCTCCCTTCTTTCTCTAGAAGCAATGAACAAACTGTCCTGTGGTGAGGATAATAAATAAATAAATAAATAAATAAGGTTTTAAAGTCTTGCATTTAAATCATTAGTGATTCTTATACTACACAACAAGAAAATCAAGGACAACCTATTTTCATCCTCTCGAACAGCAAAACATAGGATCCTTTTGCCTGCATTTCCTGTGGACCCTCTTTGATCTTTTTGTATTTGTTTAGGCATTTGCCTTAGTGTAAAAATTAAAACCATACCTTCAAATAAAAATGTTATGGATAGATAAAGCCCACATAAGATTTAAAAGATAATTTTCAAAGTGGAAAAGTGCTATACTTCACATTTCTTTGAAGTTGGGTAGTTAGAATCCTACTGAACTCTTCAGCTAAAATTAACACTCTAGGGGATTTGGAATCAGTTCGAAGTTACGCGATAAAGAGAAAAAGAAAAAAAAATCGGTAAAATTCTTTTAGTTCAATTTTATTGTTTAGCATTTTAAAGTTTCCATCCATTCTCTTGATTAAAGTTCTGGTTTCATAGGATTTATAGATTTCTGTGAAGCCAGGACTGTATCCAAATTTCCAGCAAGCATTTATGTATCCAAAATTAAATTAAGAAACTTAATTCAGTAATCTCCTTTCAATTCAGAACCAACCTAAAGCCTATTCAAAAGTAGACATAATTTATATATAACCAATAACAATTTAGTTGGAACAGGGAAATGAGAACAAACTTTGAGCATGGGATTTGTGGGCCTGGAGTTCCAATCCCAGCTCTTCTATCGACTAATTATATTTGTCCTTTCATAACCATTTTGTTTCTGGAAATGTCATCTGCTTTAGAATAAGAAAGAATATTTAATAAAATTGATTATTCATTCTATTTTAAAATTTTATTGATCTATTCTGAAGACTTTTTAATGTATACTTCCTAGAGACACTTATATCAAATATAACTTTTACTGTATATAATGTTTACTAGGTACATACAGAGATAGCATGTAATGTACATATAATGAGTGTAATAGTATGCACATGTATATATAAAGCATATTTACTATGTTCAAGTTACACAGGTTATTACCTCAGAATCTACCATTTTACCAGAATATTAATGCTTCATATTGATATTTTGATACTTAACTGAAGTTTAAACTATCATTGTCATTTTTCTAATAAGCATTACAAATTCCTGAGTTTTTTTATAAAATGCTTTTCCATTTGCACACTGAAACATATCCAGTTAATATCTCCCCAAACTTTATCAATGAGTTAGGAAGTTTGTTATTTTAGGTATAATTTTTCTTGTTCTTCACTGAAACAATAATTTTAGAATTATAGAAGAGAAGTTAATATTGGGAAAGTTGTATGTACTGTGAAGTTCCCAGATGAAAATTAGGAAGAAATTTAAAACAAAGTATTTGGCAAGACAGTTGCTCTTCTCAAATTTCCTATTCTTTAATATTGAGTGAATATTTGTTCTGTCATTTAGAATACATGAGCTTGACTGTTCTTAAAAGTATCAGAATAGATGTTAGCTTGTGAAGTAGTTTAAGGAATTCTAAAAACTCCTAGCTAAATATTTCTCCACCAAATTAAAAGGCTTTCATTGATATATTAAGTTCCACCAATAAATATTCAATCTGGAACATAATTAAAATATACCAGAGAAACAGTATGTGAAAAATTTAGCATTTATGTCAACCTAATGAAAAGTGATATTGTTGCATTCTCTTTCAAAAGTTAACTAGTTATAAAGAGCTAAATTTTGGTATGCCAGGGAAGTAGAGTATTCCCCATATATACATGGGGAGATATGTTCCAAGACTTCTTATGGGTATCTAAAACCTTGAATAGTACTGACCCTTTTATGTACTATTTATTTCCCTACATGCACATACCTGTGACAAAGTTTAATTTAGAAGTTAGGCACAATAAGAGATTACAACAGTAACTAATAACAATATAATTCTTATAGCAATATAATCATATTGTATTCAATATAATAAACATTTTGCAAATTATATTCAATATAATAAACATTTTGTAAATGTTATCTCTCTCTCAAATATCTTATTGTATTGCATTCATCCTTCTTCTTGTGATGATATAAAATGAAAAAAACGCCTTATTTGTCAAGAACTTCCACCTTTACAGGTAAAAGAACTTTCTGGCTTCTATTTGACACAATCAAATTGTCAGCATCACTATTCCTGTGCTTTGGGGTTTTATCAAGTAAAATAAATGTTACTTGAACACAAGAAAGGCAAAACTTTCTTATGTTCAAGTAACTTGATTTGATGACCAAGATGGCGACTAATGTCTCCTGACTGAGGGGAGGGAGTATATCCAGCCTGGATACACTGGACAAAGGGGTGAGTCATGACCTGGTTGGGATGAAGCCGGGCAGCATGAGATTTCATCGCACTGCTCAAAAGGGCATAAAACTTAAAACTGAGAAATTGTTTATTTCTGGAATTTTCCATTTAATAATTTTGGACCATAGTTGACCATGAGTAACTGAAGCCAGAGAAAGTGAAACCATGGATAGAGGGAAACTGCTATAATTTCCAAATGCTTTTTCACGGGAACTTAGACGTTCCAGGACATGTCTTGGGAACCTCAACAGGAACATCTATTTTTTCTAAGACTTGGTTTGAATATTCATAAGTTAATGGGCTAGAACATGGACAATAAGTGTATAAATTTGTGTAATAATAACTGAGGACAATGCACCCATGACAATATGTGGAAGGGAGGGAAGCTCTCAGCAAATAAAGAAGCAACACGATAAAAATGTTGAATGGAACAAAGGTCAGTATAGCAGATTTGAGGAAAGGTCATTGAAATGAATCTTGGAAATAAAATACCCACCTTACTAATTTGTTTGCACATGACAGAATATCAAATAATATGTCAATATAACTTTCCAGGTGATAGCTATGATTGCTAAAGTTTAGCAATGAATGTTTCAGTTTGTGTCACAAAATCTTGTTACATGAAAATCATGAAAAATGCTTCGCAATCACAAACTGATGTTAAAAACAAAATTTCAACAGGATAAATTTAGAGACCTAATTGGCTTTATGCAATGATTCATGAATCAGGCAGCATACTATCCAGCAATTAGAAGGGCGCTTTCTGGGGCTGTACAGAACAGGAGGTTTTTATAAGGGTATGGCAGGGGTGTTATTAGCAAAAGAAAAAAAAGGATTATTTTTAGACCAGGACATCTTCCTTTTGGAGAGAAGGTAACAACAAGGGTTTTATCATGTAGATTGTCTCTTCTTACTCAGGGGATGAAAAAGCTTATGTGACAGATGACCTCATTGGTGGTGTCCAAAATTTTCCAGACAGGTTGATTAAGATTACATTTCTGGTGAAGGTCAAAAGTACAATTAGGTGAGGTATTAAGTTTTGGTTCATTATCACAAGCTTTAGCACAAATGATAACATTTGGCCTTTGGTTTTTCTCTTTAATATTGGCCATTTAAAATAAGTTTAAAGATGGATATTAATTTAAAACACTTTTTAAATTAAATTTATTGGGGTAACATTGATTAATAATATTATATAAGTTTCAGGTGTGCTACTTTATAATAAAACATCTGTATATTCCATCATGTGTTCACCACCCAAGGTCTAGTCTGCTCCTGTCGCCAAATACTTGACCTCTTTACTTTCTTCATCTGCACCAGGGTTACTGCCCCTCCAGTAACCACAATTCTATTGTTTGTATCTGTGAGTTTCTTTTGTTCATTTGTTGCATTTTTGTGTTATATCCCATGTTAGTGAAATAATATTCTCATCCTTTTTTGTCTGACTTATTTCACTTAGTATGACACCCTCAAGATCTATGTTGCAAATAGCAATATTTCATCTTTATTTTTTAGCAAAAGAAACCATCAATGAAACAAATAAGCAAACGGAATAGGAGAAGACATTTCCAAACAATACCAGCAAATATGGGTCTAATTCTCAAAGTAAAGAACTCCTACGACTCAAAATCAACAAAAATAATCTGGTTAAAAAATGAGCAAAGACTTCAACAGTCACTCTTCCAAGGAAGACATACAGATGGTCAATAGATATGTGAAGATGTTCAGCTTCACTAGTTATAAAGGAACTGCAAATCAAAACCAAATGAGATGCCACCTTACACTTGTTAGAATGGCTATTACCAGTGAAAGAAGAAATAACAAGTATTGACATACATGTGGAGAAAGGGGACACTTAATACACCAGTGGTGGGAGGGGGCAGCCTCTATGGAAAACAGTATGGAGATTCCTCAAAAAATTAAGAGTACAGTTATCATAAGACCTAGCAATTTCTCTTCTGTGTATCTACCCCAAAATTTGAAAACACTTATTGATAAAGATATATATACCCCTAGAGTCATGGCAACCCAGACATGGAAACAACCGGTGTCCTTCAACCAATGATTGGATAAAATTTACCCAATAAAGAAAATGTGATGTATATATACAATGGAATAGTACTCAGCCATAAAACACTTTTCAAATTGTCTAAAGTCTAACTCAACTCCCACGTATTATAAGAATGTCTGTATTTTATTGAATGTTACTGAAACGTAAGGTTATCTATCTAAGTTACTAAATTATTAACTCAGTCTCACTACAGAACTTTTTGCTGTGTTTTTATTTATGTAGTATGTAAGAAAATGTGCGTTAAAAGTTTTTTTATGCTTTAGTTTTTTATTGTTTCATTCAAGAACATTTACTCACTGTTTTAAAATTTTTTTTTGCTTACCATTTAATATTGGTTATAAATAAGGAAGGTTTTAATCTCAAGGAACAAAGTGCAGAGTATGACATTTTTGTCTGCAAGAAGCTGTCAGTTCAATGGACATGAATAAATAATCACAAGGTGGCATATAGTTTATATTTTCATTTCATTCTCCAAATCTCTGAGTAAAAAGATACCAACTCTTCATAAATTAATGATAACAGGGTAATAATTAAAAGGCATGGGTTATCCTACCAAATTCCAGCTTCATAACTGAGAATATAAAGCACACAATTACGGGTTGTGTTTTCTGTTATACCAAGAGAATTGATTTGGTTGTTGAAGTATAAGAAACAACATGAACTGTATCTTTTACAAGACAAAGAGACATGCAAAATCGAAATTTTGGCTTTTTTCTTTCAACATTTCAATTAACATTTAAATGATTAGAAAGTACATCTTATATTCAATGCTATGCATAATAGTAAGCCAATTTATAGTTCTTGTTTTGTCGTTCTCAATGTGGATGATTCTGCCCTATAGAGGACACCTGGCAATGCCTGCAGATGTTTTTGATTGTTACAAGGAGAAGACTATTACGGACAGCTAGGGGGTAGGCCAGGGATAAAGGAATAAACATACTCAGGATATCCCCAAAGAATTATCTGTCCCAACATTTCAACAGTGCTGAGGTTAAGAAACCCTATTCTAATTAAACTTATTTTATACTAGAGGTATTTATCAGTGTTATTATCAAACTTGTCTAGAAAATGCACTTGAAATTTTGTGGATGCCAGGAAGGAAGATTAACTAGGTGCGAACCCTGAGAAGGAATGTATCTGCTGAGATAGACTTTACATGATCAACTTAGGGCCCAAATTTTATACAGAATACCAGCTTGGCGGCCGTGTGCTGACAGGGGCTTCTCATGTACTCTGTGTACCAGGAGGAACCTCACACTGAACTCTAGGCTTCCCAGCTTGCTGCAACTGTGCCCTGCTTGTAATACCTCATCTGAGGCAAAAACTGCAGGGAAAGCCTAGTTTTGTTTTTTGATCAATTGATTGAGACCTGCCTAATGCAATTAGAACTGCGCATTTGGAAACCTCATTTACCAGGAAATTGAGAACTTGGGAAAAACTTCTCTATAAAAGGTGGCTTCCTCCTTTCGTCCATGTGGAACACAATTTTGGTTGCTACTTGAGTCTGTGTCTCCTTGACAGCAGTACCTTTTGCTGAGTTAAATGGTTTTTATTTTTTTAACAGTCTAAAATTAATTTTCATTTACAAAATAAAATGATTAAGTACAAAACAAAACATTTTCTCTGTGGTAAAAATATTCTATTTATGTTAATAAAATACCCGCAAGAGAAAATTCCTCCTGAGACCCTTTCTACAAAGAGCTGACTGAGGAAGTGAAAACTTAGGATTTTTTAACAGATGGCTTTGTATAATCCAGATATGACCTAAAAGCTAAGAGGTGCAAAGAGGTGCAGCGCTACAGCCCCTTCTGGAACATCCCTAAAGGTGAAGGTAAGATAGGGTATGTGGAGAAACAGCTGTAATCAATAAGGGTCACAAGGACTCTCAAGGAAATTGTGAGATCAAACCCCAATGGACTTATAACTTAGAATCTGTTGATCATCTTTTTAAATTTTTTTTTATGTTTTTTAAAAGACTTTATTTATTTTTAGAGAGGGGAAGGGAGGGAGAAAGAGAGAGAGAGAAACATCAATGTGTGGTTGCCTCTCACGTGGCCCCCACTGAGGACCTGGCTTGCAACCCAGGCATGTGCCCTGACTGGGAATTGAACCTGCGACCCTTTGGTTCGCAGCCCATGCTCAATCCACTGAGCTATGCCAGCCAGGGCAGAATCTGTTGATCATCTTGATCTAACATGGCAATTAATTTCACCTTATGATAATACCTCATTATATGCTAGTAATACATTTGCATAGTAAATGACACACCCCACACCACCATGATCAGAAATGGAATGCCCATATAAGAACACACCATGCCTGATGGGGTTCTTCCAAGAAGTTTCCACCCCTTTTTTAAAAAAAATTCTATATATTCTTTCCCCTTATTGAATGTCCTGTCCCTCAATTAAATAAGCTCAATAAAAGTATTAAATTCCACTAGGGAGGGGCTGTTCTTTCTATGGAGCAGCCACACTCTATTCTGCTTCAGTAATAAATCCACTTTTACTTTAAACTCTATGGTGGGTTGAATTTTAATTATTTCTTCCAAGAAGCCAAGAATCCACACTGGGTCATGGACCTTCAAGTCTCTGACTGCCAGAATACCTGCACCAAAGGGAAATTCTTCCAGGGGGCAGAATTTTGAGGAGTACACATGATTAATTTTGCCTGAAAGGAGAAATAGCCAATTATAAGAATTTATAATGATTCATGATTTGTGGCCAATGGTTTGGATATATGATAAAAATCCTGGGAAAAAAGATGATTCAAAATTTGTGAGAGAGATATCTGGGGAAGAGTTAGAGAGAACTTAATGAATGGGCAAAAATATTAAGATATTTATTTTTCCCATGAATTCCCACTGTAGAAGAGGAGAAATTTTTACCCTACCTTTCTAGTTTCTTTGGCTGTTCTACTTGACATGAGACAAATTAACAAGAGAAAAATCTAATTTAATTTTGTACGTAGGTTGTTCCACAAAATATTAAGCACACAGACAATCAGTCAACTGAGGTATATACACCATCCTTTGCTAATGAGAAGGGAAGTACGGGTCTGGGACTTAAGAAGGAAGGAAACAATTCACAAGAAGCTCAAAAGAGCAAATATTTAGGAAACAAGTATTTGCCATGAGAGACAAATAGAAACAGAGAAGAATGTGAACAAACAGGCATCACTAAGTTTTCCCCACGTGACGACATCTAGACAACTAGACTGTAGTCTTTGTATTTACCTCTGCTGATGGTTCTCTTTTTGGAATATTCTTTTTAGGCATTTAAGGGTGAGGTAAAAAAATGCTTTCTGAGTCTTCTTCGTTTTTTAAAATCATTTCTTTATTTCATCTATAATGAGGATGGGGGGCAGTGGGAATGGGGACATTTGTAATAATGCCAACAATAAAAATAAATTAAAAAAGACTTTATTTTCCCAGTCACTGAAAAGGAGCTAGAGTTCTCTTTGATTCCTCATTTCTTATTATTACCCTTAACCAGTAAGTGACAAAGTCTTAAATTTTCTTATCGCCCTCCACTCACTTTTTAGAAAAGTTATTATTACTGCTACTTCTAATTACATTAAGGCTCTGTAATTTGACATTCACTTTATTTTAGTGACATTCTAGCAGCAGTTCCATCTCTTCTAACATCAGTCGACTCCATACACCAATGTCAGGTCTGTCTTTTTGAAGAAGTCTAGACCAAGCTGCTGCCCTGTTCTAAAACCTCCCACAGTAAAACATGAATTCCATTTTAAACAAACAGTGACTGGTGCTCAAGTTCCTTAAAAATTTACTAGTCTCCCTGACAAGTTTCCTTTTTTAGAATACATTCTCAATTTTCTCATCCATATAAACATTAACAAAGAATTTGCTCTTCTCTCACTTTAAGTATACAATTCAGTGGTTTTGGTATATTTAACTATATTTTTGAAAAATTATTTTATAAGTAGATAAATTTAAAAACTATCCACAGAGACAGAAAGGTGTGCATCATTCCTAAAATGCTGCAAATTTAATAATTTTGACTAGAAAATAAGTTTACATTTATACTAAATTCATTAATTAATTATAATTTTCTTAAAATGGCAAATGTTATCTCTCCAATCCCTTAAAATATATGTGGGGTTGTGCTGGACATAGCGCTTCCAACCCCCGTAATGGAAGGCTGGCCGGGGGCCCTGGCCAGCAGAAGTGTGTATTGCTTTGGAAATGAATTGCAACTCCTTCCTTTTCTCCTTTTGGTAGCCGCTTTTTGTCCTGTGACTGCTTCTTGACCTTTTCTCTCTGCACGTACACACGGGGTAGTGTAGTTTAGAGTCACGCACAAGACACAGGCCCTCAGTGTCTGTGATCACTTAAAACAAATCTGAGACTCAGGGAGGCGCGGTCCTGCTTCACTGATCATGCCACAGTCCCTGCTCCGTGTAATGTGAGCAATAAAGGCTGGGTCTGCTCCATCCAGTCCCCCTTGTGGGTTTTTCGGCTTACCGGAATGAGCAGTAGAGATCCCCAGGCTCAACCTCCCACGTCGGCAGGATTAGGATTCCCCGAAAATTCCCCAAGTTGCATTGACTGTGGGCGACGTTATTCAGAGTGGGGGGGATGCCCGGAGGAATCCCTGGCTGGCCAGCAAATTTCATGTGGTACGAGGCGGCAAAACTTCTTGATGCATGGAGACCATGACAGGATTTGGGGGATGGCCCTGAGACTCACGCTGGTCTCCCAAAAGCCTTGCAGCGTGTGGGAGAGCGGTGCTCCCTAGGGAGAAAGACAGGCCTCAGCCACTTTGCTGCCGCTGTGGACCGGCGAATGTAGCCAGCACTGCGCAGGGTAACTGAGACACAGAGAAAGAGAGGCAGAGGCATGCACTGGG
>PVJI01012214.1:0-52559 GCA_004026765.1 Micronycteris hirsuta | reverse complement strand
GGCTTTGTGACCACTTCCCTTTCACATGTGGAGCAACAAGGCTGCTGAGTTAAATGGGTTGCACGGGTTTACACGACTTATTAGGAGGTGGAACTTAGATGCTGGCCTTTGGGGTTCTGATCCACTATTTCCTCTACCCCCGTGGGACCGTATGTCTCCTCCACGTGGCCCACACTGGAGAGACCACAAGTCCCAAACACAGGACAGACACAGAGTGGGCTTTCCTGCTGCATTGTGTTCTGTCCCCCCCCACCCCCCGCCGCCCTGTGTTACCCTTTTCTTAGATTTCAAAATAGCAAAGCAAAGCAGGAGGAAGCAGATACACCTTGCTGAGTGTTCCCTCTGTAAGGCATAGCATACACAAAGTGGCATCGCTCAGTGTCTGAGAAACAGCTGGGAAAGTGACTCCCAGGAAGTACCCCTTTCTGAAGGGCATTTCCTGAAGACCCGGAGCTGCTGGGCTCTGTGCATTCCGTCATGGTTCTCCAAGGAGAGTGAGCACTCCCAGGAGGGCTGGCCATGCTCCAAAACGAGGCCTTCCTAAGGCCTTTCATTCATTCATTCACCCACACATTTGAAAAATCCTCATTGCGCCCGGCTGGTGTAGCTCAGTGGATTGGGCGCGGGCTGGGAACCAGAGGGTCCCGGTTTGATTCCCAGTTGGGGCACATGCCTGGCTTACGGGCCAGGTCCCTGATGAGGGCCATGTGAGAGGCAACCATGCATTGCTCTTTCTCCCTCCCTTCTTCTTTAGAAAAAAAAAAAAAAAATCCTCATTGCCCTCCACCCAGGTCCTGGACGTTTGGACTGGGAGTGATTGCCCCCGAGGCATCGTTTGGAGAGTGGGTCCTAAAGAGGTGCTTGAGTGGCAACTGCAGTTAGACTCCGTTTTCTGAGGATGTACTTTCTGAACCAAAGAAAGAAGATAAATCAGATTTTTTTTAAAGGCAGCTACCCATTCACTCCTCCCCCCAAGTTCCTCTACCACCCCCCCCTCCCACACACAACCTGCAAAAGCAGGGGGAGAGCTAGGGTTCAGAGGCGTTGGCCAGACTGGCTCAGGAAGAAGAGGGTGAATGGAGAACATGTCCACAGAAACCCAAACCAGGCATTTCCACAGAGAGGGTGAAATCTTTATTATAGCCCTGCGAAGCCAGGGCCGTGACTCCCATGTAACCAGTGGGAGGCTGCGGTTCAGACAGATGGCATGACTTGCTTGAGGTCCCGCAGTAAGGTCACAGCCAGAAATCAAAACCATAGGACCCTGACTCCTAAACCTGTGGCCTTTCCCCAGAACTCTGTGCCGGCTCCTTTGCTTTGAAAAACTCTCTCTCCAACCCTGGGCTAATTCACGTTCGCTGGGTTGGAACCGTGAGGCTGGAGATTGACAGGGCACGGGGCACAGGAAGATCACTTCCAGAATCACACGGGATCCAGGCCCTCAGAGACAGGTCTGCCTCCGGAAGCAGCTCTTGAAGCTCTTGGGTCTTCCTTACAGGTGTCTGTCACCCAAGTTGGGGGACAGAGCAGGGGACACTTGGCCTCTTTCTTTGGCATTTGCTCATTGTCCATGTCTGATGCAGCTTGAGAAGGGACCATCAATGGAGAAATGCCCTGAAAACAACCTACCCAAATGTCTCTGAGCTGTGGACGGGTTCCTGGGCCAGTGGAATGACATGGTAAGTACCAAGAGAAATATGGGAGTGAGGACCGAGGGAACATAGGACAGAAGCTAAAACCTGGTTCGGGGAATTAGGGCAGGGGACCTGTGGAGCTGTAGCTCCGGTGGGCAGTGAGGACCTGAAAATAGGGAGCAATGACCCCGGGCACCCGACCTACTCAGAGCTGAGAACGTTTGAGTTCCCAGAAGGCACCACCTTGGGATCTCTAGGTGTCTTAGACTAGCTGTCATAACAAAATACTCCAGACAGGGTGGCTGAAACAATAGATGTTTATTTTCACACAGTTCTGGAGGTTGGAAGTCCAAGGTCAAGGTGCTAGAAAGGTTGGTTTCTGGTGAAGCCTTTCTCTTTGCTTTGTTGATGGCTGCCTTCTCCCTGTGTCTTCATGTGGCCTTTTCTCTGATAGACGTTGAGAGGGAGAGGGAGGAGGAGGAGGAAAGGGAGGGGGGAGGGAGGGGGAGGAGGAGAGAGAGAGAAGGGATGGGGGAGGGGAGGAGAGGAAAAGAGGGTAACAGAGAGTCTGCTGTTTCACTTCTTATAAGGACACTTATCAAATTAGGGCCCTGCCCTTATGATCTCATTTAACCTTAATTACCTCTTTAAAGTCTCCGTCTGCAAATACGGTCACATTGAGGGTTAGGGCCTTAACATTTAGGGGAACACAAGTCAGCCCAGCACACTAAAGCTGGATGGGAACTCTGAGCTAAAGAGCCTGTTGCGAGAAGTGACTGAGGAAGCCAGTGCACACTGTGAAATGCCTGCCCAGCCCTCTGCACGTTGTGCCTTCCTCCTGTCTTGTCTTCCCTCTTAATGTCAATACAAGATAACAAGGGAGCTGAGAATGAGAGTTAGCACAAAGGCGGGGGGCGGGGGGCGCGGGGGGGTTGCGTTGGCATGGCGAGGCACTCAGGAGGGCTTCTGAGAGGTCTGTTCAAGCTGGGAGCTGGTGGTGGGTGCTGCCGAGCGTCAGAGAATTAGCAGCCTGGGCTGGAGCCGAGGCTGAGCCCACCCAGCCCGGGCCGCAGCTGCAATCCCTTTCACAGCAGGTGCCGGGAGGTGGGGGCGATGCTCAAAGGCACGGGAGGGAGACGGACCTGGAGCCAGAGAGGGCGGGCAGGGGCCAGCAGGGAAGAGCTCTCGGATCCGACCTCCTACCCAGCCTCTTGCTGCCCAGATGTCTCCTGGGACGAAGGGAGGATAGTGGGGAGGGGGGACCCCAAGGAAACGGACCTTTGTCCAAAAGAGACTATTTGAAACCAGAAGAAACCACCTTTCTCTAAAATGGCAGTTTCCCTCCCAGCTGCAGTCCGGCTTCCAAGCAGCACGCGTTCACACATCTGAGCCGCAGTGAGTACGTTTGGAGTCCTCTCCATCCATATTTATCAAGTACTTACGTGTTAGACATGGCGCTAAGCATTTACTTGCTTTTAAAATACAGGGTCCAGCAAAAGTAACGCCTGCCCGAGTGTGGTTGGTAGGGTAATAATATGGTGGTAATAATTGATAGTTTTAATTTGAACATCTCACCTAAAACGTCCTAGGGTGTGCTTGAGTGCGATAGTGTTACGTTACAGAATCACATGCTTATGATTTTGTAAGAAAAGATTTTGTAATAAAGCAGGGGCGTTATTTGTGCCGGACCCTGTATATTGTTTTAAAACTGATAATGCGAACTGACTTACCGGAAAATATGGACACGGAAACGTTCAGCCTAATGGATTGCTGTGAAATGAGCCCTGGGGTCCAAGCCTCCCCTCACGTCTGTGTGGCCCAGCTATGGCCTGCCCCTATCTGTCCCCACTCCTGGGCTGTCCCACACCCTGGCAGGCCTCACGAGCCAGGTCTGTACATGCTCCCAGGCCCTGCCCTTCAAACAGCCTCCTTCAAGCCGCCCCTCGGGACCAGAGTTGTGAACTCAGGAGGACTGGCCTGGGGAAGACCATGGAAACGGGCTTCCCTGTGCCTGATGCTTGGTCTGGAAGGTGGGGACGCGGGCTCCTGGGAGCACGGCTGTGGTTCCCTGTGGACTTCTCTCCCCGCGGGACAGGGTTTAGACGAGGTAGTGCAGCTAGAAAATGGAGAATTGGGATCTCATGGAGCAGACTGTCTCCCTCCTCCAAGTCAGTGAAATTAAAATCAGATGCTCCGGGGAAGGCCGGGTTCCGGCGATGCTGAA
Organism: Micronycteris hirsuta; assembly: GCA_004026765.1. Taxonomy (NCBI): domain Eukaryota; kingdom Metazoa; phylum Chordata; class Mammalia; order Chiroptera; family Phyllostomidae; genus Micronycteris; species Micronycteris hirsuta. The sequence goes on along the minus strand of PVJI01012214.1, from coordinate 48,701 downwards.
AGTCTCCCAGCTGATTCTAATCTGCATGCAGGGCTGATACCCCCTGTCTAAAATCCCCTGTCGTTCTTGTCTTTTACTGAGAAGGGCAGAGTTAGGACAGTATTTTGAATAACAGCTGAGCTTCTCTGTGGCACCGGCCGGTTCCTGGGGCCTCCAGGACGGCACAGGATGCTCCCCCAGATTCCAAAGAGGAGGGTGGACGTCCGTGGCTGAAAACGAGGTGGCAGACGGGCTGCGTGTAGAGTGTGCTGGCCAGAAGCTCGGCTGCGCCGCCAGGTGTCGGAGGGGCTCAGAAAGCGAGGAGCCAAAAATGAGACTTAAGTGTTTACAGGTGGTCCTGGGCTCAGGCTGATGCAACTTCACGATTTTTCGACTTGACGGTGGTGCAAAAGCCACGCATATTTGGTGCTTTAAAATTTTGAATGTGGATCCTTTCCCGGGCTGGTGATGTGTGAGTGGGATCCTCTCTCGTGAAGCTGGCCGTGGCAGCGAGCCCGTTCCCAGGCACCTCAGAACCGCAAGGCTGTAAACAACAGATACTCTGCAGGGTGCTGTGTTGCCCGCGGTTTCTGGGGGCTTCGTTTTGTGTATTTGCATCCCATTAGGTGTCTGTGTGAGGTGTGTTCCGCTGTGTGCGTTAATGGCGGGTACTCATACGCCCACTGAGCTCTTCACTCTCAGTACAGTGTTCAGTAAATGCACAGGCTTTTCAGTGCCTTATTATATATACAGCAGCCTTGTGTTTGGTGACTTTGTCCGACTGGAGGTTAATGTGAGTGTTTGGAGCACATCCGAGGTAGGTCAGGCTAAGGAACTATGATGTTCGGTAGGTTAGCTGTATTTTTTAACTGGATTTATTGGGATGACATTGGTTCACAAAACCATAGAGGTTTCCAGGGTACAAATCAATAGAGTGTCATCTGCACACACACTGTGTGTGGGAGGAATTGCCGATGATGAAACCGGAGGCGGGTTTCATGGAGGCATTGTCTCCCTCACCTGCTCCTGTGATACTGGAGGGAAACGAGGGCCCCTGTCCCCAGTGCTCAGGCACATCTCACGAGTAGGCCAGAACCAGCCCTAGAAAGCTGCTCCACCACAAGGGAGCCAGGAAGTGCAATCCGACTGTGTGTCTGGGAGGTGGAATTCTGATGCCTGCTGAGCATGAGCCTTGTTCTGCATGTGGTGAGGCACATGGCGTTAAATTTGCCTGAGTCCTGGCTGGGCGGCTCAGTTGGTTGGAGCAACGTCCGGTACACCGAAAGGTTGCAGGTTCTTTTCCTGGTCTGGGCACATATGGGAGGCAACTGACTGATGTTTCTCGCTCTGAAATCAACAAACATATCCTTGGGTGAGGACGTTTAAAAAGTACCAACTTTGCCCTGGCTGGTGTAGCTCAGTGGATTGAGCGCGGGCTGCGAACCAAGGGTTGCTGGTTCGATTCCCAGTCAGGCGACATGCCTGGGTTGCAGGCCAGGCCCCCAGTGGGGGCCACATGAGAGGCAACCACACATTGATGTTTCTTTCCCTCTCTTTCTCCCTCCCTTCCCTTCTGTCTAAAAATAAATAAAATCTTAAAACAAAAAAAGTACCAACTTTTAAGTGAAGGGGATAAGGTCTCTAAGACAAGTCAGGTTTTTTAAGTTTATTTTAGGAAAAAACAAAACGCAAATGCCTTCAAAAGCTAGAAGCATAGTACCTTAAAATAGGAATTTATAAAGCTTTTAACATAGGAGGTGATCCGTAGACTTTAGAAGCGGAAACACTAGCGCCTCTCAGAAGGTACGTGGCTCTGGCGTGGACTCGGGGTGTGCACTTCACGGCCCTGGACTGCCTGTACTCTCCAGAGCTTGTTCCCAACTGCTTCTGGACTTAGACCGCAAACCTAGTCTTTCCACACCGCACTCACCGTTTTACCCCTTGGTTACCATCTCACACTCTTTTCACCCCAGTTCTTGCTCACCGGATTTTTTTTTTAACGGGAAGGGTATGCACTGCCCATGACGTTGGCATGTTCGCAACCGCTCCTGTATGCAGGGAGTCTACACAGTCATGCCAGTCAGTCTTCCAACTTCAGTCTTCACGTGTGGAGAAAGATCATTGAAGTCTTTCTCTTTACATATAGTTAGCGGGCACTGCCCATTAAAGTAAATAAATGGCCCTGGCTGGTGTAGCTCAGTGGGTTGAGTGCGAGCTGGGAACGAAAATGTCGCCGGTTCAATTCCCAGTCAGGGCACATGCCTGGGTTGCAGGCCAGGTCCAGTGAGGGCCGTGTGAGAGGCAACCATACATTGCTGTTTCTCTCCCTGTCTCCCTCCCTTCCCCTCTCTAATAATAAATAAAATCTTTAAAGAAAGTAAGTCTGGTTTAGAGGAAACTGGCCCGACGCCGTGAGAGCCCTGACTTCCCATGGAGCGCGGCAGCAGCTGGCAGACAAGATGCTGTGCACGGTCACGGCTGGCGTGAGGGGACACGCCTTCCAAGGAAAAGCAGGGCTCTGCACGTGGTAACAGACTAAGTCTTAGATTTTAAGGTCTGCATCTCCAAAGAACTAACGTTTGTGCTTTCCAGTGTTGTGGAGAGGAAGGCAGCGAACAGCTGCCATTGCACCTTACACGGGCAGACCCGTGAGGGACACTCTCTCTGCGGGCCATTCCCTCTGCGTGCATTTATTTACTGTTGCCGCCTCTGTGCCCGGGCCCGGGGACACGGGGGCGCACAGCCTGGGCAAGCCCTCGCTCTCAGCTTCCATTCTGCCGTAGCCAGTTTCAGGGAAAGCTTTCAGGGAAGCAGGATGGAAATGTGGGAGCACGATGTACAAAATGAAGAAATAACAAAAAGATGCACAGAATAAACAACTTAGAGAATTTATTTGGAAAGTAGGAAATAAGCATGACTTTAACATTTATTTACGTAGAATATGAACAAAACTAGAAAAAGTTAAACTACAGAAAAGAAGGCAGAGTACTGAAGTTGGCTCCGTGGCCATACAATGCAAACCAGCAAAACCCAGGTTTCTTTCATGCAAAGAAGCATTAAGGAGGAGGATGAGATGTTTCCAGAACAGGCCACACGTATTTTAAAAATTTACATAGGAAACTGTACATAAATGAAAAAATAAATTAGACAATTTACAGGAAATGTTCTACAGGTTACAGTAGGCTATAACTTAGTTGGCTATACGTCGTACACCTTTACATCAGACTCGGGGTTAGCGCTCCGACGCGACACAGCTCGGTGACACTCGAGGAGAACGGTACGGCAGGATAAGGCAGCTTCAACGGAAGTGGCTTGCGTAAGCAAACTCAACCCACACAAACATCTACGTGTGATTTGGTCAGCAACCGGCAGAATTAAGACAAATGAACTTGTTAAATAGCCACAAAAAGTGAAAGCACACAGTGTAGAAAAATGATAAAACCCTCTGAACATGACTTCCATCTAATTCCATTCATTATATTTGGACAAGGAGACTAGTAAACTGATGTCAGGTATATAAAGTTACCTTTCATTCTAAATGTTATAAACTAAAAAGGGTACCCCGTAAAAAAGTGGCAAATTTTAAAATGGCTTAATATCTGTGACAACTACTGACTGCAGAGACAGGATGGAAGGCTAAAATAATTGCAAACTGTTTGCAGTACCTACTTGCACTTTACGAATTACGTAAAAAATGATGCGTCCTGTGAAAAGCTACTGAACCGTAAGCACTGCAATGTATGAAAGATGTTAATAGCAAAAAAAAAGAAAAGCACTATCTTAGAATTGAAATTTAGTTGCATACTTATATAATCCAAAACCTTGGTTTTTAACTTCATGCACTTCTTTGAAAGATACATTCCTCATTAGTTCTTCTAAGAACAAAATTAGTGGCAGCTGAAAATGTGTAAGAAAAATAACCTTTGACTACAGAAAGAGCCAGAATGTAAATAAAGTTATAATGCCCATATAATTTTGAAGTCAGCACAACAAAAATCCCAGACAGTTGTACAGATTAAAGTGTACACACACACTTTAATATACATATACCCCTTCATATTGCTTTAAGGTCTATCTACTTGGCCATTACAGGCAGTAACTTAACATGATGAGAAATAACTAACACCAGTCTACTGGTTTGGTGGGATTTCAAAATCTAGTACCAATCAACCTGAACAAATGAAATTAATTCTCACACATGATGCTAGTATGTGAACAGACTACTTTAACTGCTGTCACAAACAAAGCAAGTAACTGTCTTTCCCAGGAACCTGGTAACTGACGATCCCATTGTAACAAATCAACATCCTCATTTTACAAGTAAAGGAAATAACATTTAGCGAAGCTAGACCAGTGATGGGTGTAGTTTCTAACACAATACCAAATTGTGACCCCGCCATCTACCGTACACACAGGCAGACACTGGAAGCTACAGGGGCTGCCAAGACATTTGAACTTTTGAAAGTGGACATTACTCAAAAGTTAGATATGGCTGAAAAGCTGGGATGAGTTACTTTCCACAACACAATTTTTCAAGATAGGCTATTAAAACACTTTAAAGGAAGAAAAAAACACTTACTTGGGTTTTTGCCGATTACCAGGCTCAGTAGAAAATGTAAGACAACTACTGCCTAAAATATTGAAAATAGGTGGCAGTATAAAGCACATTATTTTGTGAGATTATCCGATGACAGAAACAAGTTGGCCAAATTCCTTCAGTATTACAATAAAACATTAAAATAAACCAACTTATTGGGCAAACAGGCCATCACTGACATTTCCTGGCAAATCATCTCCAACAGGTCAAAGAGTATTGTTACAAAAGGTAATATATTTCTAGTACTTTGTTTATACATACCACAAAACAGAGAGTTAAACGAATAATAACGCAGGCTTATTTCTCTGGTGGTTATTCTTTTAGTCTTTACATGGCTTTAAAGGAGAATTTCTAAACTACATTCTCAAATGCAATAGGTTGAAGAGCATTAAGTGCTCAACTCTCCCCCCACCCCAAAATGATAAATAAAATATGAAAAAATTTCTATCATAAACAGTGGTTACAAAGGACATCTGGAAGCTCGCGCCTTGCTTGGCATTCCACCCGAGAGCGCCGCCGGACGGAGGGGCAGCTCTCCCTCTCGGCGGCACCACTCAGCTCCCAGAAAGGAAACTTTCAGAAGCCAGGATGTAGGGCAGTCACATCTGCACGCAGAGGCAAGACACTCAGCAGCCTTTACGGAGCCTGACATTTGGCAAATATTCCGAATGTCTTAAAGGATTGTCAGTTCCCACGTGTAGCACTGGCAACAGGGCCGACTTTTCCTAAACTGAGGGTCCACGTATTTAAGTGGAGCATCTGAACGAGGAACTGCCCTTGTCAACAGGCAGGCACGTCAACTAATACTTTGTCCTTGGAGAAGTCGGGGTGTAGAACTGAAAGCCATTAGTTCTGAAGTCTCTAGTTAAAAGGCAGTCTTGGGGGGGGGTGTTTGGTGGTGGAAAATTCTAGACCTCGTGTCCTTTACTAAGCCTCAAAACAATAGTGCTCCCTGCATTTGAAAAATGTTATCAGAGTTGTTAAGAATGAAAATTAAATCCAAAAATTAAAGATTCTCTTGTGTGTACATAACAAAGAATTAATAGGGCTTCTTTTTAATCCCTTAAGATTGGATTCTCAAAATTAAATTAGGTAATGTGGGGCCAAACTGAAGTCACTGGCACCATCCAATTTGCTTCAGTGAAGGGCATGTGCATTTTAGAGACTATTGAGGGCAGCCAGAATGTGTCTCGGGCAATGTTATTGCTGATGCTGGAAAAGCTGAGATGTACCACAATGCCGCCAGGATGCAACGTAAGGTTTTTTGGGAATGGTCAGAAATACTTGCCCTGGCTGGTGTGGCTCAGTGGACTGAGCGCCAGCCTGAGAACCAAAAGGGTTGCCGGTTCGATTCCCAGTCAAGGCACATGCCTGGGTTGTGGGCCAGGTGGGGCCCCCAGTAGGGGGTGTGTGAGAGGCAACCACACATTGATGTTTCTCTCCCTTTCTCCTTCCTTTCCCCTCTCTAAAAATAAATAAATAAAACATTTAAAAAAAAAGAAGAAGAAAAGAAATACAGCTTGTCTGTGTAAAGTGAACTAGTTCAAATGAGCTATTTCCTATCCCCCTTTCTATTTTTAAAAGGTAAGGTCCCCATATTTCCCCTCTCAAACATTCTTTTAAAAGCCCATGTCCACGACGTTTTCATGGACACGTGGTGGTGTTCCTTTTTGAGAGCTAGCTCTGAAATGGCACAGACACAGGAACCACTCACTGCCCAAACGTGGCCCCCGAGCTTGAAGTGTGTGGCTGGTCTCAGCAGAGATGTGCTGTCAGTATTAAAATACAAACTGGTTTTGAAGACTAAGTACAAAAAAACCCCAAAATGTAAAATATCTCCTAGATAACTTTTAATATTGATTACAGGGTGAAACAAGGTATCGGATATACTGAATTACATAGAAGTACATAATGGAAATGCATTTCACCTGTCTCTGTGTAATGTTAAGTGTGCCTTCTAGACAGTGTGAAATCACCTGGGGCTCACACCGCACTCCCACCAGCACCGGCCAAGAGCAGAGCCCTGAAGCACTGCACTGACTGGGGTCGGGACCGAACCCACTCACCCCCGTGTTCTCTCAAGGAATCCCTTGAGATCAGAATCAAACACTGGACTCTAGGCAGCCTTCACCCTAATTCTAGAGCACACCCGAGAAAAGCCAAGTGCAAGTGCGCTGAGGCAGCACTCCCTGTGCAGGCGTTCGATCAGACGGCTGCGGTTCTTCGGGACAAGAAGTCTGAACCCCGGCCCCCGAGGGAGCAGCGCCCGGTGCAATGAATGAGAGAGGCCGCTGCACTGCTTTCCCACAGACCGCCTGCCCTGCGGCTGCTAGTGGGAGCTCGGTCAGTGTGCCGCGGGAGCAGGACGGGACATCTCGGCCATTGAAAGGAAACTTTTGTGTAGATGCCCAAATCACAACATTTTACAATAAACTGAACAGATAACGTTTGGCTGAAATTATCCAGTCACTACAATGGAAACATGAATTAATGTCTAGTAGTAGGTTTTCAAAGTGACTACTGATTGACATGGATTCAAAGTTCTAAATATTCTAAATTCTAAAAACTTACATGGACATACTTTCCCCTCTACACATTCACTCCTATTATTCATGTTAATGTCTTTAGGTAGAAAAAACTAAATTTTAAGTATTTGAGCACAAATTTTGAAAATGCTGAGGAGAAATGTCTTTATCAAGCACCTCTTGATAGTCTACTGAAAACTATTCTCCATGGAGCAAAACTGGAATCTGTAAAAACACATCATAATACTTCTTCCTGTAATGTAAACAATTTTTAAGCTCTTCAAAGCACATTCTGCTTTACTGGTAAATTTAAGGAAGTGAATAGTTTTCATAATCTCCCTATCTCATAAACCATGAAAAACAGTTTCACAACATTGCTGACCTACCGAAGTGAAAATCTGGAAAAATTTATAACAGTATAAAAAATAATTCAAAATAGAGAACAAATTCTAAGGCAAAGAGATTCATAAATTTTGGAACTATAATTCTTTCATTACCAGAATGTACAAAACACTGGTTCTTTCATAATTCTGCAGTACTGCCTCGGAATTCCAGAGTTTCAGAACAACTCTTGGATTTCCACACCATCCATTTAGAATAAATGTGATTTTGTTGCTTTCATCATAGAAATAAGTCTTTAGCTTTGACGGTTCAGACCCAATTAAACAGAAAGCACTGAGTTTGGGCCCGACATACCCACGGTACAGAAAGAACTGTCCTGATGCACGCAAACCACACCCCACTACAGTGGTCCCCAGGCCGCCTCAAGTGAACTTTCCAGTAAGTAATTAAGCTTCCAATTGAAAAATATTAAGCATTTTAAAATGCACTGATTAATAAAATACAGGAAGTGCAATGCCACCAAACATGTGCATTTTTGAGTATTTGAAATTAAAACTACTATTTAAGAACAATATTTGAATTAAATTATGGCATTTGTAAAGGGTTGTACTTCTGGGAAAAGATCACAGAAACACGATTTTGGTGGGGGTGTGTTAGGAAAACTACAACAATGAATAATTAATATTCCCTTAACATTTCTAAAATCACATAAAAATGATCATCTTTGATTGCCATTTCAATTAATTTTGACACAGGGTACGTTACTGTCTGCTTACCAGTAACCAAAGCACACACAGAACAGACCTGTAACACATACTCAGAATTAATTATTTTCATGAGCTAAGCACGTCTGAGACTTTAAAGATTTGTTTGAGCATACAGTACCGCAATGTTGGCTACATAAAATAGAAAATCTTTTTGAGAGAAAGCTCGGTAACCAGAGGCTGTATTGCATTTAAAGATTTAACACTGGCTATGTACAGAAGGGAAAGCGTTTCAGTTGGAAACATTTCACCTGTTACCCAGTTCTCGCTGTAATATGGCAACGTTTAGCAGCTTGCTGTTTTGACATTTAAAAATTAACAGAAATAGTGCTACTCTTTCATCCTTTGGTTCCCAGTGACAAATAACGGAGTAAAATGCCTCTGGTTTTCAGTTCCTCCTGGGTGACATTAGCAGAGAGAAACCTGATGCTTTAGCTAAAGTTCGGCAGCCCAAGAAGTGCACCAACTGCTCCAAAGTACCCCTGTAGAATTTTAAAACAATTGTTAGTACAGCACTGCTTTTAAATGAGCATACAGTATTAACCACTGTTACGAACACATATTTAGCCTTGGCTGGTGTGGCTCAGTGGATTGAGTGCCGGCCTGTGAACCAATGGGTCACTGGCTTAATTCCCAGTCAGGGCACATGCCTGGGTTTCGGGCCAGGTCCCTAGTAGGGGGCACTCGAGAGGCAACCACACATTGATGTTTCTTTCCTCTTTCTCCCTCCCTTCCCCTCTCTCTAAAATAAAATCTTTAAAAAAAAACCTAAAAGCAAATATTTATATTATACTTATTTAAGAACACCTATCCAAAAATATACCAATTTCTGTTTTGTCAGCTATTATTAAGAATTTTAGCCTTAGCTGGTGCAGCTCGGGGGATTGAATGTTGGGCCTGAGAACCAAAGGGTCACCAGTTCGATTCTGGTCAGGGCACATGCCTGGCCAGATCCCCAGTTAAGGGTGTGCAAAAGGCAACCAACTGATGTTTCTCTCCCTCTCTATCTACCTCCCTTTCCCTTTCTCTCTCAAAAAAAACCCCAAAAAACAAAAAACTTAATTTTTTAAAAAACTGTGTTCTCTATATTATATATGCCTTTGAAATATCTATTTTTAAAATGGCTTTCGAACACGAAAGCTTCTAGAGCTATTACTGCAGTCCTGAGCCCCCACCCCTTCCTCAGCAAGGTCCCTGGGCTCCGCCTGCACCTTCCCCACGTGTGCCGCGCTGAGTGCAGCGGCACCAGAGCCCGCCACTCTGATCTGCACAGGGAGAGGGTGACAGTGGGACACGGAGCTCTGAGGGGAACACAGACTCCGAGTCCATCTGACTGCCCAGAGGACAAAGTAACTCAAAGTAAAGTTACTTAAATCTAATACATGATGGGACTTGTATTTGCTCCGATCAGAATTTAACTGGCTGTAATGAAGAAATATGAAAAAAAAAACCACCACCAAACCTAGAATAATCTCCAAAATGTTAACAGTGGTTACCTCTGGCAGTGGGGGTGAGGTGGTGGTGGGAAGATTCAGGAGAATCTTCATTGCTAAATTATATAGTTTTCTATTGTTCACATTTCACATTTGTTACCCCAGGGAAAAAAATAAAATGAAAAGAAAACAATTTAAAAAAACCAACTGATCCACTAAGTATGCAAGCAGCCCAGTATTTAAGGAGCTCACAGACCTGATGTCGTGTGCTCTCTCTCTGACGTTCTCATCCTAAATGGAGTGCTGGCCGGGTCACAGCGCCCCCCGCCGCCCGCCATCCCCCCATTCAGACTGAGTGAGGGCGTCAATACACCATTTAGGCAAATTGTAGCTCTGTGCTCCCTTCACTTACAAGCACCAAGCAAGACGCAGTACATGAAGCCCGCGCACAAAAGCATGCCATTAAAACTCACAAGACGTTGTGCTGTCGTACCTCATGCTCCAGAAACAGTGCTTTCAGTTGCCCTTTTGACCAGTAATCCAGTGCATATGCCAGAAGCTTCATTGAGAGAGTATTGACTCGTAAGAAGTTTCCAACAAAGACAACTCTGTTTATTTTCTACAAGAAAGAAAGAAATAAAATCAAAAAGGCATTATGAGTCAATTTCACAATACAAAAGGCTTTACAAAATCTCTACTTAAAAATGTGAACAACCTTTTATCAGGGCTTGCTACATTCCTGGTATATACCCCCATAAACCTGTTTTTTAAAAACTTAGCCCTGGATATGTTACTACACATTTATCAAAACCCAGAGAATGCACGCCCAGAGTGAAGCCAGAGGTTAACTGTGGCCTCGGGGCGACAGGGAGCCAGCGTGGGCTCTCGGACTGCAGGGAGGGTGCCGCGGCCGTGCGTGTGCGAGGGCCGGACACGGGAAGTCTCTGCACTTTCCACTCATTTTTGCCGTGGCCCTAAACCTAAAACTGCTCTAAAAGCCAAAGCTATTTTAATTGTATTTTTTAAAAAGATTTTATTTATTTATTTTTAGAGAGAGATGGGAGGGAGAAACAGCAATGTGTGGCTGCCTCTCACATGGCCCTCACTGGGGACCCAGGCATGTGCCCTGACCGGGAATTGAACCAGGACCATCTGGTTCCCAGCCCGCACTCAATCCACTGAGCTACACCAGCCAGGGCTAATTGTATTTTTTTTCATTATCATTTATCTTCCCTATACCCTCTTCTACCTATGCCCCTCCTCCCAAAATAAAGTCTATTTTAAAACAGAAAAGACCCTAGTAAATGATTATAGATGAGACCTGTTTTTGAAAATGGTCAAGAAATAACCCATTTTACACAATAACTTGGAGAAGCACTGCTGATGAGATTGAAGGAAAATCTTAGATGGAGGAACTGGTATTCTCCAGAAAACCTCTCTCTACTCTCACAATAATATATTGACTTTCTGAGTACAAATGTCTTCATGCCGAAAGTGACTGTGCAGACTCCAGCCTTCATTGCTGTTAAGACAATTGGCCAGTGAAAATCTAGACCTACAGGGCTAAGGCCCCAAAAGTGAAGCATTCCTAAAACCAGGGTTACAATGCGTGCTAGTGACTCCCTCCACCAACCTAACTACACTGTTATTAAGAAACTGAAGAGATAAAATTGTGGATTTAAACAGTCATCCAGAGGATTAATTTGAGTTTTTGTTCTCTCCATTGGAGCCTCCCCCGCCCCCAATATCTACAGGTATAATTCTTTCACTGCCTTCAAATCTTTGCCGAAGGTCACACTTTCGGTAAAGCCTCTTCAACCACCCAATCACACAGCAGTCTGCCCTCTGCCACGCTCCCGTCTACCCTCAGTTCTCCTGTTGGATTTTCTCTTTCTGTCACTAACACAAACTAAGTAATGTACTTATTTACGACGTCACCAGAGAGGACGTCACAGTCAGAGATCACTGTTTCCTTCACTAACGTATCCCAAGTGCCCAGAACAATGCCTGGCACACGGTGATATGTAAATGTTCATTCAGTGAATAAGTGAACGACTGTACAGATGAAGGGTTCCTTCAAAAAGCAAATTCTTGGTACAGTTACAAGTACTTGATATTTTCAAAAATAAAACGGACAAATCTATCTACCACACGAGAGCAGGATTGTATAGTCCCCTCCAAATCCTGTAAAACCCCCCCACTGTCAGTCCGCAGCACAGGGTCCCGTCAGCACACGCGGCCGCACACCACGTGAAGGGCGGTCTCGGCGCCCTCATAGCCCTGTACAATGCTGCTTGATCATATGCAACAAGGCAGCACTGTAAAGAAGCCGAGGGCAGCAAGAACACTTCCAGGCACTTCACTCATCAGATGCAACATTAACAAAAAAAAGGAAAAAAAAACACTGCTTTTTTCTCTTACATCTCAAGAGATTTAGGTCATGCACAGCCGTGTACCACATAACATTTTGGTAAATGACATTTTGGACTACAAATACGATGAAGTATAAACTGTAACGGAGCTGCAAATTGCCGCTGCCTAGAGACACTGTAGCACAGCACACCATCCAAGTGTGGGTGGTGATGTCGTGTCAACGAACCACGACACCGCCGGTCACGCCCAAGCGCAGCACCGGAGACCCGACAGTGACAACAACTGAGTCACTGGTCCGCGTATTTACTGTGCTACACTTTTTACTGCTATTCTGGAGTGTACTCCTTCTGCTTCCAGGAAGTCTGCTACAAACAGGGTGCCACCCTACGCCGGCAGCAGCCGCACATCTCGTGTTCACTGGGTCTCTTGGTTGCAACCTTTCACTGTCTTCTTTCTTTAAATTGTATTTTTTATCCTCACCTGAGGACGTGTTTATTGATTTTAGAGATGGGGGAAGGGGCAGAGAGAAACACTGATGGGAGAGAGAAACATCGACTGGTTGGTTACCTGCGTGCACCCCGACCAGGACGGAGCCCGCAACCTAGGCGTGTGCTCTGAGTGGTGACAGAACCCGTGACGTTCTGGTGGACGGGATGACGCGCAGCCAACTGACTGAGCCAGGCCGGCCAGGACTGCACCCTTTCCCCTCGTGCTCGATTCAGTCCCATGCTGCTGTGTAGGTAATGCGCTGCACAGGTTTGTAGCCCGGGAGCACCAGGCTCTGCCGTCCAGCTCAGGGGTGCGTAAGCTGTGCCATCTGAGTTTGTGGTAGGTGTGTTTCGTGATGTTCACACAACAACGAAGTCGCCTGACGATGCGTTTGGCAGAGCGCGCCCACTGTTAACCAGCCTGTGGCTGTATTTCCGAGGTGAAAGGGAAATGTCAATTTGTCCTATTTGCAACCTGAATCACCGGCTACTTTCTTTGAAGGTAATGTAACAATAGGTACAGAACACACACACTTCGTGAGTCCTGGGGTCTAATGTACTAGGTCTCCATTTGATAGGCCTCCTTAAAGACCATGAAGAAGCCCTACTTATTTGTACACAGAACTCCATCTACAATTTTCAAATAATTAAAATTTTTTACCTCATTAACAGCACACATTCGTGCCACAGAACCGATATTATTGGTGATGGTAACTAAAGTAGCTCTTGCTAGATCTTCTTTACTAACAGATTCTCGCTTCTCCTTATAAATCATGTTGCCAAAACTGCAGAGAAATGAAAAAGCAAACAAAATCAGATCTGCAGATAAAAAGCAACATTTCCTACATTTGGGGGATTTATCCTACAGATGAATCTACACATACACAGGGTTATTCATTGATCAAATGAACTGTACATAGCAAAATAGGGTAACAACCCCAACATCAAACAATGGAATGTCATGTTGCTTTTAACAGGGAGAAAGGCGGGGGGGAGGCAGGCAGAGAGACAGACGAGGTCAGATTGCTGTTGAAGAGTAGACACAGTCCTGGCTGCTGTGGCTCACAGGACTGAGAGCTGGCCTGCCAACCAAATGGTTGCCAGTTCGATTCCCGGTCAGGACACATGCCTGGGTTGCAGGCCAGGTCCCCCAGATGGGGGGGTGTGAGACGCAATCCATAGACATGTTTCTCTTACACATTGATGTTTCTCTCCCTCTCTGCCTAAAAATAAATAAAATCTTCAAAAAAAAAGGTATAGTGTGCTATTCAATGGCATGTGAATGTTACCTTTTATGTAAGGGGAGGATAGGATATGATTTTGTATTTGCATAAAGAAATGCTAAAAAGATACTCCAGAATAAAAATGGTTTCCCATAGGCTGCACTCAGGAAGACTTCTAATATCTAATTTTCAAATGAGTGTTCAAAACTTGGAGCCTACACTGGAGGAAGCTTACATTGTAAGCCCCTTTACAATTTCCTGATATATTTAATGCTTTCTGAAAACTAAATAAGCAACTTTCTTTATTTTTAATTTTTCTTTATTGGCTTTAGAGAGAGGGGGGGAGAGAGAGACAGGATTCACTGGCTGATTCTCAGATGTGCCCTGACTGGGGGTCGCACTGGCAACCTCCATGGGTCAGAACAACGCTCTGACTTGCCAAGCCCAACTTTCTATAATTTTTAAATTTTCAATTACAGCTGACACACAATACTGTATTAGTTTCAGGTGTACAACACAGTGATTAGACGTTTATGTAACTTATGAAATTATCACTTCGATACAGTCTAGTGCCCGTCTGACACCACAGTTACTGCATCTTTCCTGCCCACACTCCGTGCTGTACTTTGCCCTGTGACTGTCTTACGTCTGGCAATCTGTGCACCGTAATACGGCCCATTGTGCCTGTAAGTCTGCTCATCTATTTTCTCCTTTCCATTCCACAGAAGTGAAACCACACAGTATTTGCCTTTCTGTCTGACTTGTTTCACTTAGCATAATACCCTCTAGGTCCAGCCATGTTGTTGCAAATGGAAGGATTTCTTTTTTTTTTTTTTTTAATGGCCAGGTGATACTCCATTGCACACACGTACCACCATGACTTCTGTATCCAACCACCTGTGGACGGACACTTGGGCTGCTTCCATATCTTGGCTGTTATAAATAACACTGCAATGAACAGAGACGTCAACGTGTCTTTTCAAATTAGCGTTTTGGGTTTCTTTGGGTAATTACCCCAAAGTGGGATTGCTGGGTCGTGTGGCAGTTCTACACTGACTATTTTCAGGAACCCCCACACAGTTTTCCACAGCAGCTGCACCAGTCTGCATGCCCACGGACAGTGCACCAGGGTCCCTTTTCTGCTCGTCCTCGCCAGCACTTGTTTGTGGACTCATTGATGGTAGCCATTCTCACAGCTGTGCGGTGACAGCTCACTGTGGTTTCAATTTGCGTTTCTCTGATGATTAGTGATGCTGAGCATCTTTTCATGTCTACTGGCCGTCTGTGTGACCTCTTTGCAGAAATGTCTGTTCAGGCCCCTAGCCATTTTGTAATTTGATCGTTTAGGGTTTTTTCGGTGTAAGTTGTGTGAGTCCCTTATATGAATATATTTTGGATATAAATAAGCCACTTTAATTACAACATAAATGTTAAGCTTACCTAGATGCTACAGCCCAACCTGGCAGACCAAATCTTTCATAATCCCCTCCGTAAATGTCACGGACCAGCTTGTCGGCGTGGGTGCTGTCACCTTTGGACGCCATTTCGAGCGCCTCTTCAAAGCTCTCGCAGCCGGTCAGTAAACTGCATAAGCCCAGAAAGGTGCCCCCTCCAAGGCTAAAAAAAAACAAAAAAAACAACAACAACAACAAAAAAACGCTATGTATGAGCTGCATTTCCCCACTGTATTCCTTCTCCAAAGTAAAAGGGCGGAGCATCTGATTATCCAATGAACATGGAAACACACCGCTAATGCTAAATGCTGAAATATGAGCATAATGAGGAGAGGTTAGGAATGCTCAGCAAAACCAAACTTGTCGACCAAAGAATAAACTGAAGAGAAAGATTGCTCAGTGGGAAGAACACGAGGACAGGCAGGTCTTTTCTATCTTCCAGTAACTTCATCTGATACTTTATCTTTTTATTGCCAAGAATAAATGTTTTTATGTGTACGTAAAAGGATCTCACATTAAAAATTCGTACCATATGAATTAAAAGGAGAAAACTTGTGATTCTGAATGACTTCCAGGAAGTGATTTTGTGAAAGATCTATTTACTGGGCCTGACAAGGCTGAAGGCAGGTCAGTGAGATACACTGACACTTAACATGACCTGGGACTAAACGCAGTGAGGAAATTCATGTCAGGCTAGTCACCATGTTAATGACAAAAATGGACCTGGTTCTAGTATTCTTTTGGATATGCTCACAAAATAAAACCAGGTCTCTCTAATACCTAAAATTAAAGCCTGTGCCCTCAAGTCTCAACTGAGCTGGTAACAGGTTTCTATCCTTGAATCGCTGTTGGAATTTATTTATTAACTGGCTGCATTTCTGTCCTTTAGAATTGATTTAAGTAGGTAATACGGTAGTCCCCCCTGGCCTGTGGGGGACAGGTTTCAAGACCCCCAGTGGATGCCTGAACCTGCAGGCAGTACTGAACAGAGTACATATACACTGTTTTTTTTCCCTGTAATACATACCTATGAGAAACTTTCATGTATAAATGAGGCAGAGTAAGAGATTAACAGTAACTAATAACGAGTAAAACAATTATAGCAATGGACTGTGATAAAAGTTATGTGAAAGTGGTCCCCCATTTCAGGGACCCCTTGCTGGAGTCTTCCTTTGGGCACGGTGCTCTGTGGGGCGACACGCCACCGTCGGCCAGAGTGCGTTTTCCCTTCACGTCTTCCACCCGCGGTCCAGTGCCTTCTCCGTCGCAACTGAGCACTTGCCCCAGGCTGTGGCCGTGATGCTGGCAGTCTGCGGTGCCACAGCAAAACTAGCAGGCATTTTTTTCCTCCTTCACAATTTCACACATAGAAAATTAATTCCCTCTAGCATACAATTTATTTTCTTTCCTTATTAAGTTGAGAACTTGCACCTGAAGAACTTTAAGGCTTCTCGCTGGCACACCTGAGTTGCCAGCATCACTACTCTTGTGCTTTGGGATGGCGACTATAAGTAAAACGAGAGTCACTTGAATACAAGCTCTGCAGCAGGGGTCTGATAACCGAGATGGCTGCTTGGCGACGGAAGGGCGGGGAGTGTGCCCAGCGTGGAGAGACTGGACAAAGGGGGCGATTCATGAGCAGGACAGCGTGGAGATTTCATCGCACTGCTCAGAATGGCGTGCGACTCACAACCCATAAACTGTTCATCTCTGGACGTTAGGATTTAGTACTCTCGGCCCGCAGTGACCGGAACCGCAGAAAGCAATGCCGCAGATGAGGGAGGGCTCTGGCATCATGCAGTTACAAGGGGGCAGCTTTTCAGCCACCACAGGAATAAAGTACTCATTCCGTTAAACTATTAACATAGAAATCTTTAAATACTTTAGTATTTTTATCAAATTTAGGTATCATTTAAATAGTACTACTTCAAAATTCAAACGAGTTCTTTCACAAATCAGTCTTAAAAGTATTCCCAAATCATTCTCAATTAAATAGTCTCCACTCTCCTTAAAAGTTGATAAAGTGCATATCAGAATCACAAGTAAAACTTTTTAATCTCACTTCACATTCATGCTTCAGGTACAACAGAAATTTTGAGAGAGATTTGGAACATTAATGTTATCCTATAAAGAGCTCATGGTAAATTCATCCTTTAAGAACTAATCACAATGTTGCCCAATACTCTGCATAAAATCAGGATATGGCAAGCTTTAGGCTTAAAATGTCTAATCAGAAAAAGAAATATAAGCCCTGGATGGTGTAGCTAAGTGGATTGAGCGCGGGCTGGGAACAAAGGGTCCCGGTTCGATTTCCAGTCAGGGCACATGCCTGGGTTGCAGGCCAGGTCCCCCAGTGAGGGGCATATGAGAGGCAACCATACATTGCTGTTGCTATCCCTCTCTTTCTCCGTCCATTCCCCTCTCTCTAAAAATAAATAAATAAAATCTTAAAAAAAAAAAAAGAAATATAAGCAAAGAAGAAAAACGTGTTGGAAAAGAAAGTCACTGGAATCATTCCAGACAAAAATTCACTCTTAACACTATAAAAATTTTAATGCCAATTTGTGCCAACCAAATAGAAATATTTAATGATTTTATTTTGAGTCATTATATACACATGCCTTTAAAATATATTATCTGCAACACTTTAACTTGTATTTGCACATCTGCATTCTTTGCTGTTACACAAGCACGTGGTATTTTTCTGAAGAAGCCAGTCTCAATATTGAGTCCACCACTTCCGTGTACAACATGGCGTGAATGCTGCAAAAAGAAAAGGCCACTTACCTGGTCCCGGTCACCCGTCTGTAGCTATCTTTGGAGTGCACGGCTAAGATGCTGACCCCTGAGCCGATGTTGACCACCAGCAGTGGGTAGGGGTCGTCCAGGTTGAAAGGCATCTTTTGGCATCGCTCAGGCTCTGAGGCATTAGCAAAGTAATAGCACTCTGCTTGTCCGTTGAAACTGACAGAATCTATATACAGCAAGCCCTTCACAAGACAGTCAAGTTCATCCAGTTTGTGCAGGTGGAGGTTTCCAATCTGTAAAAACAGTATCAAAAAAAGTTTTATAAAGTAGCCCTGGCTGGTGTAGCTCAGCGGATTGAGTGCGGGCTGGGAACCAAAGGGTCCCGGTTCGATTCCCAGTCAGGGCACATGCTTGGGTTGCAGGCCAGGTCCCCAGTGAGGGCCATGTGAAAGGCAACCATACATTGCTGTTTCTCTCCCTCTCTGTCTCCCTCCCTTCCCTTCTCTCTAAAAATAAATAAAATCTTAAAAAAAAAAAAGTTCAAAGTCATCTATGACACCCACATCTTTCCTTGTTTTGTTTCATGTCAGTATCTGTTTGGGACTCCATTTGGTCCAGTGGTTCTTAGTGATGGTGGTGTTACTCTGGAGGCAGCTTGGAAATATGTGGGGACACTTCAGTTTTCACAAAGATGGGGAAGAGGGACAAAACTAACATTTAGCGGCAGGGACTTGGGATGCCAGACATCTGCAATGGGTGGGGCAACTGTGCAAGGCAAAGAATCACCCTGTTCCTGTGTTCTCTAGGGCGGCGGTCCCCAACCTTTTTGGCACCAGGGACCAGCTTCAGGGAAAACAAATTTTCCATGAACCTGGGGGGTGGGCGGGTGGGGGAGTGGGGGAGGAGACAGGAGGTGGAGCTCCGATGGCAACACCAGTGTTGGGGTTTGGGGAGGAGGTGGCCTTGGGAGAGATGACTGTATGGATAACACTCAAAAAGCTGCGGACATAACGCAGCCATAGTGAAAGTCATTCAAGCCCCATTCATTGAAGTCTCTTTGATTGCTGCAGTCCCTAGAAGTGAGCAGGTTTTAGCAAATACAACGATCCCCAATCTGGGCAATTTTCACTTATCCTATAAAGGTGTTTCAATGCCCCAAATCAAACGCTAGTCATGAATCAGCAGAAGGAACGAATCTAAGAAACACACTAGATGGAAACCTAGCCTCCCAGTTTCAAAACCGAAGGGAACGGGCATCAAGTTCTGGCTTTGATGAACAGATACCCACTGTGCGAAAATCTTCCTCAAACTTGTAAGCACCACCTCCTGTAGCACAGAGCACCGTATGTAAGGTAGAGAAATTTTTATCTCGTCCCATATGAATAAAAGTAGGTAGGTCCTGGGTTGGAAATCTGATAAAGTGCAGGTTCCCTCTGCGGCCAAAGAGTGTTAAGTCCTTCAGTTCAAGGTGCACATCCCGAATCCCGGTGGACCCGTACGCTACGTTAGAAGTCAGGTATTTCCGGATACTTTTCAAGCTTTCAACTTCTTCTTGTTCTTCCTCAGCTGTGATATCAATAGGCTCAAAGTACGAGAGCTTTACTAGCGTTCCCCCAATGTCCATGCCGAACCATGGGAAAGCTGTGGATTTAAAAAAAAAAAAAAGAAACTTTAAAAAAAGTAAAATAAATTTAGATCATAATGTGGAAAGCTAGGGCATCAATATCCTAAACAGGTACTATAAATTTGTATAAACTAAGATGCAGAAAAAACTGACTAAATTTTCTTCATTTTGTTGGGTCATAGCAATGGAGGCTATCTTAAATAAGTAATACATTTTTCAAACCAATTGACAGGTAATTTGCAATTAAATAAAAAACAGACACCATATAGTAATATATTCTTTGGTAAAAAACGTGCTACCACATTTTATGTTGTTTATTCATGAAATGCAGAGTTCCTGCTCTAAACAGATTTATGTAAAAGTTACATATCAACTTTCTCCCCCTTGTTCAAAGAAATCAGTAGTAGTAAGCCATAATACTAATGGTTATGGGGGGGGCAGATTTCATAGCCAGTGTCTGCTTGGACAAACCCATTTAAAGAAAACACTATAGAATAGTTCCATGGGTCCAATAAACCAGAGCCCTTCAGAATTTTCCAAATCTGTTGAACAGATATGTCATTAGGGTACATTTCAATGGGCATTAGATAAAATAGGGATCCTTCTGACATTACATAACCAAATGAAGTCTCATAATTTTTAAAAAAGATTTTATTTATTTATTTTAGACAGAGGGGAAGAGAGGGAAAGAAAGAGAAACATAACCGTGTGGTTGCCTCTCACACATCCCCCCACTGGGGACCTGGCCTGCAACCCAGGCATGTGCCCTGACTGGGAATTGAACCAGTGACCCTTTGGTTTGCAGGCTGGCACTGAATCCACTGAGCCACGCCAGCCAGGGCTGAATTCTCCTATTTAATTAGTGATTGATTATAGACTTCACAGGGAAGGTGGTATGGATGTGGAAATCTCTACTGCCACATAAAGTACATTTCGGGATAGAAAAATTCCTATAAGGTGAGATTAAGCTGAAAACCTTTATTTTCCAAAATTCAAAACACATTAAAAGTCACTTAACATCTGCAGTTTTCCTTTCTGGGCCTTTGTCAATGTCAAACACACACAGGTGTCAAAATATGTATACAAATAAAAATGTTACTCAGAGCGCAAACTACAAAGTTGAAGCATTACCAGGTTCAAGGTTCATGTCATTTTATTTTCAGTCAAACCTGGCTGCTCCTAGGTTATAAATACCTGAATAATGTCATCCTGAAAAGCAAAAGTTCCAGTATCACTTATGTGAAGAACTTTTAATTCTCACACTAAACCACAATTAAGTTTCAAAGGAACTTGGCTGCCTAGGAAAGGTTTTCAGGTTTATAGATAAAATATTGGAGAGTAAAAAAATTAACTACTTTTCTAAAGCTATGCACGAGCACCAAGGTTTTGACCCCAAAGGTAATACCAACAGCCAATTCCAAAATGTGTTAACTACTGAGCCAGCAACAAAAGGCTCACAGAATGAAATCCTGTTTCTAAAGTCTGGACTGCAGGAGAGTGTTGTTTGACTCTTTCCCAGAGAGAAAATGACTGTTTGGGTATAATTATCACCAAAATGGTAAAAATAAGAAACAAAAATCTTCTACCGCTTCCTAGGAGGCTTTTGTGGATTTGTTTGCACGAAACAACCAAACCTGTCCTATCTCAAAAAAGAAACATTACACGGAAAGTAAAAAAACATTTGTAAGCCCTCACTGACATGGCTCAATGGACTGAGTGCACTGTGCCTGCAAACCGAGGATCGCCGGTTCGATTCTTGGCCAGGGCATGTGCCTGGGTTCTGGGCAGAGTCCCAGGTTAGAGGGCATGTGAGAGGCAACCACATATTGATGTCTCTCTCCCTCTCTTTCTTCTTCCTTTCCCCTCTCTCCAAAAATCTTTTTAAAAATGTGTACACAAAGCTATGCTATATTATAGTATTTCACATCTCTTAGATGTACAATAGAGTACTATCAGAGATTTTTGCTCCTCAGCAAATAGATTATGTATGCAAAAGAAACCCACATGTCTAACCACCTTGTCAAATGATTAGTCAGCATTAGACTTGTGGCCACAAGGGCTAGGCTGCTCACTTCAGAAACGCTGTATTACGGTAGTTTGGTACATTGCCAAGTACTGGGGAAGGGGTGGGTAGCATCAGTAGAGAGCTATTTACTTATGCCAAATTAGAATTTCATTGTTCTTTAGCATAAAGAGAAACCAAATGCCAGAAATGTTCAAAACACTTGGATTATTTTAAGGAACAAAATTCTAAAATGGGTCTGTGCACTAGCACATTTCAGACATGCTTCAAGTTCTTGGATAAAAGACATTTTACTGCTCCCAATCATCATTCCAAATAAAAATGCTGGTGTTTTAAACCAGAGTAAGGAAATCCCTCCCCGCCACCGTTGGTAAATTAGTTACGGGTTATCAGAAACTGTCATATCCAGCTGTACCTTACTCACTACTGGATGTGATGGTACTTGCTGCAGGCGTGTAGTTCTGCGACACCTCACCTGTATGATGCATTGTGTGAGCGCCACCCCATGTCCAGACCCCAGCCGTCACCATGTACCCTACGCCCTCTACCCTCCTCCTCCTCCCTTACCCCTCCCCCTCCAGTAACCACCACACTGTGTCTGTGTCTGAGTCTGTACTTGGTTGCTTTCTGTTTTATGTCCCACAGGTGAATGGAGTCATGTGGTTCTTGCCCTCTTCCGTCTGACTTACTTCACTTAGCACAATACTCTCCGGATCCATCCACGCTGATGCCAATGGCAATATCTCATCATTTTTTAGGGCCGAGTAGTATTCCACTGTGTAGCTGTACCACCTTCCCTTCACCTAACCACGTGTCAAAGGGCACTGAGGCTGCTTCCATGTCCCAGCCATTCTGAGCAAGGTTGTGATGAACACAGGAGTACATACATCTTTACGAATAAGTGTTTTCAAGTTATTTTGGTAGATGCCCAGAAGAGGGATTGCTGGGTCACATGGCAGCTCTAGTCTTAATTTCTTAAGGAAACTCCATACTGTTTTCCATAGTGGCTGTACCCATTTACATTCCCATTAGCAGTGTACAAGGGTTCCCTCTTCTCCCGTTTTCCAACACTTGTTATTTCTTGTCTTATTGATCGTAGCCATTCTGACAGGTGCGAGGTGGTATCTCAAGGTGGTTTTGGTTTGCGTTCCCCTGATAGCTCGTGACACTGAGCATCTTTTGAGATAGCTTTTGGAAAAGTGTCTGTTCAGGTCTTCTGACCATTTTTAAAATTGTATTTTTCTGTTCTTGTTGAGTTACATGAATTCTTATATATTTTGGATATTAGTCCCTTATTAGAGATATTGTTTGCAAAATATCTTCTTCTATTCAGTTGTTGGCCGTTTTGTTGACGGATTCCTTCGCTACGCAAAAGCTTTTTAGTTTGATGAAGAACCATTCATTTATTCTTGCTTTTACTTCCCTTGCCTTTAGAGGTCAAGTTCACAAAACCCCTCTGAGACCAAGGTCCATAAACATAGTACATACCTATGTTTTCTGGAAGTGATAATTCTTAAGTAGTAACTCAATTTATAAGGCAAGTCAAGTTATACAGGGGTAAACTACAAATAATTCTCTCTGGTTTTGTCAAAAACTTCAGGTAACTTACTGCTTGGGTTAGCAAAGCACAGACTCCAAAACCCATGTCACATCAAATTTAAAAAAACATGTTATTTCACTACCACTTTGTTAATCACTTCACATGCCACACAGGTAAACAAAACCAAAGCTGGAAAGCCTATTACCTTAGCAATCATGGCGGTCAAGGTAGAGGAACATGGGATTGCTCGGATTTTTAATATCTAACAGTTAGCAGTGTGAAAACCATACAGGCAAAGCAAACAAACACCGCCATTATTTCTGTTCTCATATTTTAACTAGCAACAGTTTCTCATGAGGTTCGAGGCTGACTTCATCCTTCTCTGGGAACTGAATTCGCATATACTTTCAAATGCTAATCCTGGATGAAACCAATTCCTTTTCTTATTTTCTAGTTAAATATGTGCATTTGGTTTATAATCTGGTAATATATTAGAGACATATCTAAGAGCAAATGTCTTCTAACCCTTGGGTAAACAAGTAAGAAAGCGTGTGAAGCCGAAGACTCTTACTTAACCAGCACGCAACGACAGCGTCCTGCACCGGTGCTGCCGGAAGGGCTGAATGGTGCGGTGCACGTGGGTAGTGCGTACCGAGTGCTCACCGAATTTATAATTTAAAAACCCTACACAAGTTCTCAAAAACAAAACAAGCGTGTCTTTATCTAACCTGAGTGATTTAAAAAATTGGAAGTAACACTTTCCAGGTATATGTATTTCCAGGACAGGTCATATCTTATTCCCCGCTCATAAAAAACCAAGATGATCTTTACTTTTACCATAAAGAATTCAGTAGGCAGTACAGTAGATGACTACCTTTCATATACAAGAAACTGAAAATGTCTTTTTAGACTTCTAAATCAAATGAATGGACTAGTTTTTCAGCAGGACCCCATTTTAACATTTCTCACGATGTGCCACAATGTACTAACGGCCAACGTGATTTAATCAATAGGTGTTCTTTTATTTGTCCACCTGACATTTATTTTGTTAACTGTTCTTTGCTGAAGACACCTTTGCCAGAGGGGATATTCAAATCTGATTCTAAATTTTTCCAAATCTAAGTAACCAAATCATTATCATGGCAAAAAGAAAAACAACTCAAGAGTCAGAATCTGAGCTTGTCATACCCTTTGTGACAGCATGGATGGACTGGAGAACATTATGCTAAGTGAAATAAGCCAGGCAGAAAAAGACAATCACTACATTTCACTGGTATGTGGAATCTAATGAACAAACTGAACTAACAAGCGGAAACAGAGACAGAATCCTAGACAGAGAGCAGGCCGACAGGTGGCAAGGGTGGGGGGTGGAGGGGTTGAGGAGAAAGGACTCACGGGACAACAGTGTGGGACCGGGGCAGTGGAAGAGGGTGGAAGGGGGATAAGTGGTAATGGAAAGAAACACAATTTAAAAAATGGAAAAGGAAGGAGAAATTCTAGGACGAGCAGATGAAATGTATGCGTTGAGGGAAGATGTCCAAGAGTTTTACATACTGCATCTGTTCCAGATAAGCTGAATTCAGCAACTGTAAATCAGAAGTGTTCCTGTTAGTACTGTCATTTAAGCCTTCACGTCACTAGTTTATAGATTCCTTGAACAAAAACTCTTTAGCACAAGAAATTATCATTAGTTTATTTTAAACGATACAATTTTTTGTGTATTTTTAAATTACTTTATTGTTGTTCAATTACAGTTGTCTGCACCCTCTCCCCTCCCCCCAATTTTTTTATTATATAATTAATTTTTTTTAATTGGTAAATATAACTCCCAGAGCAGAAAGGTTTGTGTTTATCTAAGTACCCAGACTATGCCCTCTGGGCGCAGAAGGAAGAACATATAGACCATGAGCCAGTCGGTGGCCCTAAGGCGCTGCCTGAACCTGCTTTCAGAAGAGCTGGTTGGCTCTGCCTTGCAAAAGTTATTCTGGGCTCAGTAAGTTCAATGTCCTCATCTGTAATTATTTCACACTTAAATAACAATTAACCGTAGTCCGGAGGCCTCTCCTTTGAGGTTTACAAGAAACCTGATGGGCGGGAAGAGACCAGAACTCCTTTTCATATCAGATTTCTTAGAACTGTTGGATCACATAAGACACTAAAACTGCAGAACAGAAACACAATTCTAAGATACAAGCATGCATCCCACATTCCTAGTTGTTCTGCAAAATGGACTTAAGGTGTGACAATCACAGTAATTAAATAATCCATTTACATAAATAAAAGGTTTTTAAAAAGCTAAAAATAAAAGAAAGCAAGTAAAAGTTGCTCTGCTCATCAAAAGAATGTTTTATACATATAGTTGTAAAAGAAATCTGAATATTCATCAAAATATTTAACAGTGCTTAGTATTAGTTAACCAATAGTAGTGGTGAGCTTCGAGGGGCGGAAATACCTGCGATTTTTAGCTTTTTGTTTTTTAAACAAACATAAACTAGTTTTTATTTTAAACAAAAATAAGTCACTGGCAGGTAACAAGTACATACGTTTAAAAGCTCTAATTGTAACAACAGCGACAACTCCCAGGAACCCAACGGGATTTCAAGGACACAAGCAGAAAGCCCAGCAATCAGTAAAAATGGGTGGTGACTACCCCAGCGCAATTTGACAGCCATGACCACCCATTTTCATTTTCAGCAAGAGTGCAGAGGAAGCTGGGAGAGGGCACTGGGGGCTGAGTTAAAAATTCCCTCTTGCGCCTCCTAGATCTTGAGGAGGAAGTGGGAAAAAGGGGCCAGGGGGCGGAAGGCGTTCGCAGGCAAGTCTAGGGGGATGGGCCGGGGCCTCCAACCCTGTGCTGTGAAAAGGTACCCCCGCCCCAACCGATGCAGGGCACCACTGGTGATCCACGGGCTGGACCAGGCCGCTCATCGGGCTTCCAGACGGTGCCCAAGGTGCTCTCCCAACCCAGCGAGCCCAAGCCCCCATCTTACAGGGTTTCTTGGCATCCTTGATCTTCATGGCGACGGCCGGAGGGCCCAGGGGCAACCTGCGGATCGGGGCACGGAGGGTGGTGGCGGCGGCGGCGACTCCGGAGGTGCCTAGGCCCTGCCGGTTCCGCCCCTTAAGCTAGCCGGGCGGGGCGGGCAGGGCGGGCCTAGGGCGGGACGGCAGCGCCCGAGGCGAGGCCGGCCCAGGGGTTGGTCCCCCAACCCCCTAGAGGGGCGGCCAGGACCCAGCGAGCTGGGGAAGGCCGCCGGCCTCGCCTCTCCCGGCCCCCCCCCCCCACAGCTGCTCCAAACAAAAGGCCCCGGTCCCCCAGTAGCCGCCGCCTCACTGAGAAATAGCCCGCCCAGGCCGAGTGCCCACGTGACTGGAGCCCCCCCCTTCTCCCAGCGCCCAGCTGGACTGCTGGGGATTGTAGTTCTTTGGGTCATGAGGCCGTGTTCTCGGGCTGCAGCTGTGCGGATGGACTACAAGGCCCAGGCCCCATTGCGGCCGCTCCTCTGAGGCCCCTCGGATTCGGGAGATGGTCTCAGAGTGGTCCCAGAGAGAAGGGGGCGGGGCCTCAATCACGCCAGTGACGAGGCAGCCAATGGTGACTGCTGTGGGCAGGCTGCGGAAGTCTAGGTCCCTGGCTTCGCCCCTCCGTCTGGAGAGAAGGTGGGGAAGGAACTTTGCTGGTGCTCTTGTGGCTGTTCTGGAAGTCGCAGACTTTTCCCTCGAGGAAGAAAACCTGGTCATCGTGCCATGGAAAGTGCTAAATACGGGGCTGCGGAGTCACTCTTTAGACCGATGAACGCACGTATAAAATCATTCACAAAGGAATGCCCTGGCTTAATACAGACACCTCAAGTACTGGAGTGGGAGTAATGGTGTCGATCATAATAATGGCAATAGTAGTAACGGGTAATGTGTATTGAGTGCTTACCATGTCCAAGGCACTGTGCTAAGCACTTTTCGTGAGTGATTTTATTTATTTAAGCAACCTTGTAAACTATGCACAGTTATTATTTACTTTATTATCAGTCGTTCTGAAGCTGGGGCAGAACGTGAAGTGAAATCACTTGTGGAGCACATGCCCTTCGTGACCATTCACAGTCCTCTCAAGGGGCCCTGCAGCCCAGCTCCTTCCTCCCAAAAGGGAAATTGATTCCCATAGAAGAAAATTAGATATTGTAGTTCTCATAGTGAAACCAGAAAAGCTGGCATTCCTGCTGCCTGTCACCTACCAGACCCAATAAGCAGAGACAGGGATTGAATCTTTACAGGCGCTTCATTCACATGGTGGGTGATCTGAGGAAACAGTGCGTTTGTACCCTAACAGACCATCTTAAAAAGCTTTTTTTTTACAGGGAGAAGAAAAGTGTAGGTAAGGGGGTTGGAATTCAGGGAGCAAGTTAATCAGATAAAAAGCGGCAGCTTTCTTGCATCTGAACCCTGGGCGGTGGGCATCTCCCCCTGGAGCACAGTGGTCTTTGTGGGGCACAAAGGTGGGACTGCTTATGGTCTCCTGGAGTCAAGTTCGTGAAACAATAGCTTTTTACATACGCTGATTACTAAGCTTATTATCTAGTACTCGAAACTAAAATTTTTCCAACATTGGAGCCCCCCATCCATAGCAAAAGCCAGGGCACCCCTTTCCATCCCTCATCCTGGATTCTGAGTCCTGTAACTGGAAGGGGAAGGAACAACATGGGGGATCTTCCAGCCTCCCCTCCCCATCTGTCTTCCAGTGAGCTGACCAGCAATTCAGTGACTTTTGTCCCAAAAGGTTTGAGAACTGGCAATGCAGGCTTGAGCCTTACTGCCCCTTCCTTGTACAGGGTGAGCCAAGGGATGTGAGTAATGACAGGCAGAGGGGACACAGACTGACATGTAGGGAGCATGTTCTAAGAGCTGGCACTTGGCAAAGCATTTTCCTTCTTAAATTTTAAATCTAATCCGCACCACCACCCTTTGAAATAGAATGATTTAAGAACTCAAACATTAATTCACATTTTGGTCCTACCACTTGGTAATAAATTTGGGCAAGCCAGTTCATCTCTCTGGTTCTCACCGGAAGTAATGAAGACAACATGTATAAAGTGCTCAGTGCATTGCCTGGCAGATAGTTAAGTGCTGTCTATTAGCGTTGTTATCCTTACCTTAAAGATAAGAAAGAAAGGCTAAGTATTTAGACTGCCCAAGGTAAGTATTTAAGGTTAGACCCCAGGTCTGAAAGCTGCCTTGTGCTTCCTTCCCTTCTGTTATTTTCGTCCCAGACTCCACATCTGTTGTTTGGAAATACGATTTTTTATTTAGATTTTTTTTCTATAGAAACATCCTTCAGAGCTCCCACATAATGTGACCTGATAACCGAGTTTTGAGTGGTAGACTTAACCTTCTTTACCCTCTTGTCACTTCATTCCACATAGAACCCACGTGATCCCAAACGGTCTTGTTTTCCCACAGTTTTGTTGGCTGAGAGTCATGATTTCTGATGTGACATGGCTTCATTGACTGTTCACGGTCCCATATGATTCATCCACTGACTCTTGAAGCCTTGTGTGCACACCCTGTTCTCTGTCAACACATATCTTTTGGTGGTTCTCCTGCCTCGTTTTGATGGTATCAGCTTGGAAGTCAAGGGCAGTGATGCGTGTGGGTTGACCATGGCCCAGAAGGAAGGAGAGCTAGAAATGAGACCTCATGGACGTCTGGATGAGTTTCAGACATAGGGTCTTGTTAGTTTCTGTGGCCACAAAGATGAGCATACACGTGGATGACTTAGCTTAAAGTTGCTTAAAAGTTAGGTTTACACTGTGATGGTATGTGCCAGAAAAACAGTGAACTTCACAGAGTGAGAATTCTAGGCTTAGATGAGACACGGAATTTCTTTGTGGTCCTGGGAAGGTCCTTTCTCCTCTCTGGGCTTCAACTCCCCCATCCGTAAAATGAAATGATTGCCTGAGATTTCTTCCATCTCTGTTTTTTGAGATTCTCCTTTTCCGAAGCAATATGAGCTGTGTCCCACTACGTTCTCCTTTAAGTTTTCCCCTGTAACTAAAACGGACAGGTCACCCTGCTTCAGTTTCTGGCCGAAGTCTTTCTTCTGCAGCCCCTGCTGGCTGGCAGCCCCAGTCGCTCCCTGCAGCACTGTCTGGGTAACTGCGTTTTCTCTCTCCTCCAGCATGTCCTCAAACCCTTCCTGGCCGAGTGCGTGTGGGGGCTGGGGGAGCATCTAAAGGGGCCCGGAGACTGTCTTTCTGTATCAATATTTATTATTTACCAAACACAATAAATCCACCCCATCTTGCTTTCACTGAGTGGGTATCCATGGAGACAGGGGTACATTGTACATAATGATGACTATGAGGTCTTCTGGCATGATTTAAACACACATCCCCCCAGCTTCAAAGCCCAGACAAAGCTTGGAACAATGGATTCTGTCTCTAATTAGATGGTCCAGAGCATGCTCTAGTCAGTCCTTGGACCCGCACACTTAAGCCAGCATCTCCCTGTGGGGGAGTATCACTAGTATGAGCATCATCGGGGTCATTGTCATCGTCATCATCACCATCATGATAGTGGGAGTGCAGTTTTGTCCAACAAATATTTTTTTAAAGGTTTCGTTTATTTTTAGAGAGAGGGGAAGGGTGGGAGTAAGGGAGAGAAACATCGATCTGCTGCCTCTCATATCACCCTGCCTGGGGATATATCTAGGCGTGTGCCCTGACTGGGAATCAAACCAGTGAGCTTTCACTTTGTGGGATTGTTACAGAGCAAAGGGTGCTGGGGACATCCAATGATGCCCCATCCCTGCTCCACAGGTCCATTATGCTCGCCGCCAATGGAAAGACATCTCTCAATGCCAGAGACTTGTGAAAAGGAAAAGAATTATTTATTTACAGGTTATACAGGCCTGGGATAATGACTTAAGGCCTTCTTTAAAATACTAGAGTTCTCTAGAATACCTACAAACACCCACAGTCCTTCCTTCCCCCCCTTTTCCCAGTCTAGGGTACCGTAGGAGAAGTAGAAGCATGATACAGGCAGACCCTCAGTTCCAACACCATCCGCTGTGTCACCACCGCAATCCCTAGTTAATCCAAAACCATGTGGCACCTTCTCATGGCCCACCAGCAAGAGTCCATGCACCCCTTTTCTTCCAGGCAGAGTCTCTGCTGCTTCCCAGGCCACGTGGCCAAGAAAGGCACCCAAAGCCACATGGTCCTGCCTCTGTCTCTCAGGCTGAGGGGTCCCCACTCCTCAGCTGCGTGGTCCAAGAGAGCGTCCTTCCCGCAGCGTCTCTCCTGCACTCCCCCAAACTGCCGAGAGAGAGAGCCCAGCATCGCTGCTACATCTTGCTTCCCAGCCTCCCAAGGCGTGCGCAGCAAAGGGAGCCCCAAAGCTGTGGGATTCTCCTCTCTTACCAAAAAGCCGCGTGTTCCAAGAGAGATATGGCTGCTGTGTCTGGGTTTAAATCCCCTGCGCCGACCTTCCTTTGCAGCTCCACCTCCGACTCCTCCCTCAATTGGCTACGCCTGCCAGCACTTCATATCCTTTCAGCTTTCTGGGCTGCCAGGTTAGCTGTGGGCAGGGGTGACCCCATGGCCCAGAGCCAACCATCTCCAAGTTTTCATGCAGGCGCTGTGTCTAGGGGGAGTTGCCTCTGGGCTACATCCTGGGTGGAAATCTCCTCCATCCCCCTGGCTCAAAGCATGGCCCTGCTCCAGGTGTCCCATCCCCCACCCAGTTCAGACCTGTGGGGGTGAGGACATTCCATACATATATTTCCAATATTTCCTGGATACCTTGAGTTCTGGACCCCACTACAAATCCTTGTTTGGGCCCATTTCTTGGCTGCACCCTGTAACAGGATGATGCTCAACCAACTGTGCCACTCTGGTCAGGGCTCACCTAACAAATATTAATTGAGCTTTAACTATGTTCTGGGCACTGCAGTACATGCTGGGGGGGAAGAGGAGTGAAAAACAGAGAAACAAAAATCAAGTTAGCAAATCAGTGAGCAAGAATAGGCTGTGATGAGTGATGGGAAGGAAATAATCGGGTTGATGTGCTAGGCGCTGGCGTTATAGGAGAAGAGGAGGTCCCATTTTAGTTTGGATGGTCAGAGAAGGCTCTCCAAGCAGGTGGCGTGGGAGCAGAGATCCAGGCAGATTGCTGGGTAAGACAGAGGTGTGGCTGGTACTGGAGGTAGGTTTGGTTTGAGGAAGAGAAGCAGAATACAGGGAGGAGGGAGCCAGGAGTGAAGTGATTGGAAGTGAAGTGGGAGACGCAGGCTTGCTGGGCCTTGGGGGCCACTGGGAGATTTTAAGTAGGAAAAGGACGTGCTCTGTGATTTTAGAGAGCTGCTCTGGCTGCTCTTGGGAGAATGGGTGCATCGGGGGGCGGGG
This sequence comes from Micronycteris hirsuta, assembly GCA_004026765.1. NCBI lineage: Eukaryota > Metazoa > Chordata > Mammalia > Chiroptera > Phyllostomidae > Micronycteris > Micronycteris hirsuta. The sequence continues at coordinate 17,192 of PVJI01012214.1, read as the reverse complement.
TGCCATGACCCAGAAAGACTAGTCACCTCGGACTCCTCCCTCATCTTTCTGGCCTTCGTGCAATCAGTCACCAAGTTGGAGAGGCTGTAGGAGCTTGAATCAGTGAAGTGACAGTAGAGACATGCTTGAATCAAGAGTTTCACTTAACACGTTAAGTGCGGAGTCAATTTTGCTGGGCTCTCTGTTCAGGCGGCGGGCCGGCGACCACTCGACAGGTGTTGAGTTAGAGTATAAACAGGCGCACAGTGGTGCAGCCAATGCAAAACTTTGTTGAAATTATAACATTTCTTTTTTAACTTTGATACTGCCGGTCCCCAGGGACTGACGCTGCACTTAATGTGTTAACAAGTGTGTGCCTAGCTCCTACAGTGTGCAGACATTGTTCTAGGGATTAGGGGTGTAGAGAAGAACAGGACAAAGCCCCCACCCCCTGGAGCTTACACTCCAGAGGGGGCATAGACAGGAAACAAGTTGGCAGATGTATAATATCATTTTCGATAGTATGAAGTAGATACATAGTGTATATTTAGATAGAGACAAGAAAGCAGGAGCTGGGGAGCAGGAGTGACGAGGCCATTTGAGACAGAGTGTGGCTGAGGACAAATTACATGAGATGGAGGCAGGAGGGAAAGGGGGACATGAAGGGAGGGATGTGAGGGTTTGGTTTGTGCTTTGGGGTACAGAATAGTGCCACTTCCCCAGAAGGAGGAGCACGGGGAGTAAATAAGTGGGAAATTGGGGTGCTGCCTTGGCCTTGCCAGTCTCCAGGGCCATGCTGTCCTCAGATTGGGGGTACAATCCATGTTTCATCACAGGGACCAGCTTGTTTCGGCAGCTGACAGTTTGCAGGTTAGCCCCGCCCCCAGCTTTGTTGTCTCATACTTCCGCCCTGCCCAGGAATGAGTCCTCCCAGACATTTCCCAAGGAAACAGGAAAGAGCCTCTCTCTGGAGCCGTGTTCTGCCTGCTGATCTCCACCTCCCGGCACTGCAATCTCAACAAGTCCATTCTGGAACTCATCACCCTCCCACCCCTCTCCTCTTGCCTAAAGGCCCTGCCTCAGCTGGTGGTACCAGCATCCACCCACTCACCCAGACAGAAACTGGGGATCATCCTGTACTGCTCTCACCCCCTCACCACCCGCATCCAACCAGTCACCACGGCCTTTAGGTGTTACTTCATGTCTATTCCTTCCTGTTCAACCTCACTGCTCTCACCAGCCTCTGAATCTCACATTCACCTTCTTAAAGGCCCCTTTTTGCCTCTTGGCTGGCTTTTCCCCATCAACCAGCTCCCCCCTTTTCATGCCAGAGGGAGTTTTCTCAAAAACAATTGAACTGCGTTATTTCCAAGACTTGGAACCATGCCTCTCCCCCACATTGTCTTCAGGATAAAATCCCAGCCATTTAGTTTAGGATATAACCCATCGTGGTTGGTCTCTGTGAACTTGTGGAGCTGAGTCTCTTGTGTCTACATGCCCTTCATTCTATGCTCCCGTAAGACAAAAACGCCTCCCGGCCAACTGAGGGCGCATGCTCTGCCTGATGTCTTCATCCCCTTTACACATGTAAGGCTCTCTTCGTGAGTTCCCACCAAACGAACCTTTCATACCTTCAGACTCACCCCCCAAATACCCTTCTCCAGGAAGACTTCCTTTCCTCTATGCTATTTCTGGTCCTTGTCTATCTTTACCACTCCTCGCTTACTACTATGGTGGTCCTTTTACTTGCCTGTCCCCTTCAATAGCAGAAGAGGTTTTTGAAAACTAGGATTGTGACTTAATTCTGGTGGTGTCCCCAAACCTTGGTGTCTGCATGGGATCTGGTCCAGAATGGTGGCTCACAAATAATTAAATTGGATGTGTTCAGACTTAAGTCCTTCTAAAGCAACCTGGACAGTCTCATCCTTCTAGAAGCTTACAGCAACCAATAATTATTGACAACAATGGCAGTTTCGTAGGTGTTTGACGGGGGTAGTATTTAAGAATATGATGGGGAAGGTATCACGTATACTTCCTATACGTCCTACTGCAGTGTTCAGTCACGGGCAGCTGAATTACAGCCGGCTTGTCCTGGGCCTGGGACCCCCATGAGAGTGTATTTATGAGGGCTTTGACCAGGTTAGAGTGGAGCGAGAATAGTGTGCCCTCTGGAGAGGCTGGGAGTGAGAAGTAGGATTATTTTCAAATCTGGAAAACTCTGGCTCTTTTTGTGCCCTCTAACTTCTGCCCCCACACCAAAAATGTTCCACTTTTAGTTGCATTCTCTCCTTTGCATTTTACAGGTTCACCAGATCATCATGTTCATCATGGAATATTTCCTGCTTTTCACATCACTGCAGAAAGCGGTGTCACCAAGCCTGCTAGCACCCACCAGGGTCCCCTTTCCTCCAGCTTCTGGTAGCATCTTCCTCACTGTCCTTTAAGTTACCCTCAAGGTCCTTTTAGACTGTCACTAACAAGCCCTTGGGAGGCCCCTCCAGCTTCTGTCTGCTGCTCCAACATGGGGTGACCATGACATTGTGACTTACAGTAAGAAAAAGAAATACAGTCTTTGGACATTGGAATAGGGAGCAGAACTGTAATGATGCTGCATGTTTAGGTTTCCGTGATAGCAGCAGCCCACTTTCAATACCAAAGTCTGTTCTAGTTATCTATTGCCATGTAATATTAAAAAACGAAAAAAACCAAAACAGGCCAAAATGGAGTTACTTTTGCTAAGCCACTTCACCAACCCAAACCTTAATAACTAATCTAATTGTTGCTTCAGCCTCTCCCAGGGGTGGAATTTTAAACCAATTAGTCTGGTCTTTCCTGATTCACATTAGTGAGATAATTAGTGTGACAAAACCCCTGCCATTCCCTTCCCCCTAAAAGAAGACGGCCTAGCCTAAGAATAGCTTTTCCTTTTATTTATTCATTTATTTATTTTTTGCTAATGACTCCCCCTCCCCACCTGTCTGCCTATAAAAACCCTCCATTCCGTATAACCCCTTGGAGCACCCTCTCTAATTCATGGCTCCTTTCATAAAGCCAATTAGATCTTCACATGTACTTGGTTCAATTTTGCTCTTTAACGGTAATAAATCACCCAAAACATGTTGCTTAAAACAAGAATAATTTTAGTTTGTTGCTCATGGTGTTTAGGCTTGACAAGGCTCATTTAGCCAGTTCTCCTTGGGAGTGTCTCACGGAATTGCCGCGTCCGGCAGAGGCCAGAGCCTGCCTCCTGCTCTGGGAGCACAACACTAGGGTATCGACAGGCTAAGCCAGGTAAGAAGGAACCGAGCTGGGAGGCCGTGGGGACTTTCAGAGTCAAAATGGACCTGAGGTTGCCATAGTGGACCATATGCAAGATAGTTAAAGCAAGTCCTCTTTTGGGAGCAAAAGCCAAGATGCAGAGAGGGCAGAGAGCATGGGGCACTCTGACCGCTGGTGGCTTTCCAAGTCCTAAGTCCCGACTGTGCTTTGTTTCCAAAATACTTCTGTATTCTCACTGTAAGCTTTCATTTAAAAAAAAAAAAGATTTTATTTATTTATTTATAGAGAGAGGGAAGGGAGAGAGAAAGAGAGGGAGAGAAACATCAATGTGGTTGCCTCTCATGTGTCCCCTACTGGGACCCGGCCTGCAACCCAGGCATGTGCCCTGACTGGGAATTGAACCGGCGGCCCCTCTGTTCACAGGCACTCACTCAATCCACTGACCCACACCAGCTGGGCTTCCATTTTGGCTGGAGTTGTCCTGGAGAGATTTCTATTCCTGGCCTGTCCAAGATGGCACCCTGACCAGAACCCTGGAAGGTTCTTTATGATTCTCAAGGAGTGGTAGGAAGAAATGAGCGTGCACGTCAGGGCTATTGGCTTGTGCTTTCATTTATTTATATCCACGATGAATTAAAGTAAGTTTCTACTGATCTTCTCTTCGGTGCCAGCTTCTGCTAGGCAAGGTCGACTGGGCACAAGATCTGGTGAGAATCAAGTTCAAATTCCTCCTTTGCCAGTTACTAGCTGGGTGAAGTCCCCACTTAAGTGGGGATTCCATTTTCTCCTCCAGGAAATGGGCCTCACTCTGTGGAGCTGGTGTGAAGATTAAACAATATACGTGTATGTGTGTGTATATGTGTAGGTGATATGATATATGAAAAGCCCTTACATATTTGAATTTCTTTTTCCTTTCCTTGTTCTCTTAGAGTCAGCATTTGGGGCTGGATATGTCTTTGCGTGGAAGGCTGTCCTGTGCACTGTAGGGTGTTTAGCAATATCCCTGGCCTCTACCCACTCCCCTTGACCCCAAGTTGTGATAAGCAACAAGACTTCCACGTATTGCCAGATGGGCTCCGGGGTGGAGACAGGGTGGGAAAAATGGCTCCCAGCTGCAAAGCACCGCTTTAGAGAAACAGCCAAGGCAATTATGCGTAAAGCTACAGATCTGACATCCACTTCTGCAGTTGACATCCCAATCCACCTGACCCCCTTTCACGGGGTTTTTGCCTCCAAGACTCAGTGGCGTCAGGAGGAAAGTGGATGCCACTACCGATTTTGTAGCGCTGGCATTGCAGAGAGGAAACTCTGCCTAGCCCCCTCCCCCTTCCTTCTCTGGAAGCCGGGCCCAGCCCTGCCTGTTTAACCACCTCCCGTGACTTCAGCATTAAGCAGGCCTGTCGACCCACCACTGCGCTGGCATGAGGAGCAGGCCTGGCCAGATCTGATAGTGCAGAGAGATCAGCGCCTTTCCGAAACGGGGCCCCAGCTGGGGATTGAGGGTCAGCGCTTTGGTGGCTCATAGCTGGAACATTCTTGTCATGACCTGAGGGAGAGGAATGTTTCCAGCCATTGCTTCAGAATTTCTCAATAAGGAGGCCATGGGCAAAGCAATCTGATTTGTGTAGATTGTGTTACAGAACTATAAACATGTTTTTGTTTGTTTCTACTTCATGTCATTTTGAGAAAAAGTCAATTGTTGATGTTAAATATGCTGCTAGTGATAATGATTTCATGGGGGGGGGGGCACGGGGCCTTTTTCTTGAGGTGCTGCTGTCACAGCCCGCACGGCAGGACTGGCCTGGCTCGCCGGTGTCCGTCCGTGACTTCTCCCTTGGTCCTTTATTTACGGCCTTCCTCGGTTCCTTGGACACTAAGGTCCTTCAGGGCCTTTGCACTTGATAGTCCCTTGTCCTAGAACATATTCTGTCTTAGTCGGGTTGGTCTGCAGCACACCACACACTGGGTGGCTTAAGCAACAGAACTTTCTTTCTCGAAGTCCTAAGGCTGGGAAGTCCAAGATCAAGGTGTGGCAATGCAAAGTAGGTCTGATTCTGAGGCCTCCTCTCTTGGCTTGTAGGTGGCCTCCATCGCTCCCCTCCCGCCCCCTGGGTGCTCACATGGCCTCTCCTAGGGGCCTGTGCATGGGGGTGGGAGAGCGAGACCGCTGGTGTTTCTCCTGAGAAGGACACAGGACCTGTTGGATCAGAGGCCTGCCCTCACGACCTCATTTCACCTTAACTGCTTCCTTCAGGCCCCATCTCCAAACACAGCCAAACTGGAGGCTAGGGCTTCAACATTTGAATCTGGGAAGGACAAGAACATTCAGTCCCTACCACTCCCCAGTTACACCTTTACTTGCCCTTTTCCTTGATTGGTTTAGCTCTTGGCTATCTACAACACATCTTCCCCCCCTTTTTTTTTTTTTTGGCTGTCACTCTATGTCCTTTGCTTTGTTTTTCTTCCTGGCACTTAACACTGCTTCAAATTACTGTATTTTCTGTCCCCACTTCATTGGCTTGTTAAGAGTTAAATGAGCTAGCTTAAGGAAACGTTCATCACTTTCCTGCAGTGGGCAGGGCACTGAGTTGGCTTCCAGGGTTGCAGTGGTGACAGATAGCACACATACTTCCTGCCATCACGGACTTACAGTCCGGTGGGGACATTTATCGGACATGTGCTATAAACCAGGCATGGAGCTGTGAGCTTTACTGAGATTACTTGGTTTGATCTTCACAGAAGTCTTGCGACATAATGATGGTAATGATCTCACTTGGGGTGTTGCTGCTTTTGTGGAAGAGACGGCTAAGGCCCCACAGGGATAAGCTGCTCTTGCAAAGTCATTTCAAAGCTATGCAGAGCCGGGTCTGGCAGTCACCGTGGTGCCAGAGCCGATGCTCTTGACCCCTCTGCTGAGCTCCAGCTGGAAGGCACGGCAGGGCGCGAAGCATGGTGGGAGGAAGGAACGGTCATGGAACCTCAGCGTCGAGAAGCATTTCATGCCGCGCCCCACTAACCATCACAGTCACCCGAAGGTGCTCTTTGCTGTAAACGATCTGGGAAGTAAACACTTGGGTGCTCAGGGTCGGTACTGTGAGGCATTAGCAAGAATGTGATAGAAGTCATTGTCACGGGACTCCTTGCCTTCAGGATATGACAGAAAACACAGTGGGGGCCCGGGAGGCAGACAGGCCTGGGTCCTCACCCTTGCTGCCCCTCACTCCCCCACTGCCCTGGGAACCTGGGGCAGGTTCTGGGACTCAAGTTTTCTTATCTGTGAAATGGAGGATACTTCATAAATGGTAGCTAGTTTTTATTATATTACAGTTTTCACAGTGCATTTAAACTATAATTTGATTAAAAAAAATCACTACCCTGTCGAGAAGCATCTATGTTACATAAAGTGAGGTTAACCCGGGTGTGAGTTGCATTAACTGATCACTTGGAAGCTGCTCCTTCTCCATTAGTCCCCCTGAGTCCCTCAAGATAATAAACACTCTCAGTCCCCTGTTCCCTTCCCCCTGAAAGGTGTGTCCTTGGAATGGCAGCCTGCGAGGTTCTGGGAGGTCAGAGGAATCCAGGTCCCTTGGCATACCACGTGCTTCCTCTCTCTTTGCCCACAGTTTCAGTAGGAGGGTGTCAGTGTTAGTGTGTTGGGTGAGGAAGAAGTGAGAAGAGGGAGAAAGGAAGAACTTGAACTTGAATCCAAGTCATCACAGCCCCAGAAATCACCTTCTTCTTTTGGGTGGGACAAAAAGAATTACAATCCCACCATTTTGGGGCTTTTGGCTGTGGGTGTTTGGAAGGCATCTGTGGATCTTGCCTGCACTCCTTCTAAAAGTAACTTGACTTTTCATTCCTTTGGGAAACCAACCTTCTCCTGGTCTCAGTCCCTGTTCCAAGTCCAGGTCAGTCAGTGGTAGCCAGGCTGGGCAGTCAGCATATTCCATTCCTCTGGCCACAGCGATTGGGTCAAGGATGGCAATGTAATCCAAAACTAGACCAACGAGGCTTAATTTTAGCGTTTTATTGCCGCGCCCCCCCGACCCCCTACGCTAAACTCCGCGGATGTAAGCCTGCTGCTTCGGCTCCGGCCCTCTAGGGGGAGCTCTGGAGGGAAGCCGAGGAGGCGAAGACCCCGTGCTCGGAACAGAAGGTCGTTGTCAGTTCCTCCATCTTTTCCGGCTTGCACTTTTAGTTACTTGAGCAGATAAACCCAGTTCCTCTGTTCTTTCTCTCCGTAAATCAAGTGATTTTGGTTTTTCACACTTAGAATCGAGAGAGCCTCGAGGCACAGATCCGACTTTGGATCGGAGTGAGAGGAGGAGGCAGCCAGGACATAAGCGGTCTGGAAGCTGCATCCCAGCAGATGCTTTTAGGGGTTCACTTCATCAGGAGGGGCTGTCGCCAGGCAGCTTGTCTTCTGGGGTTGTCTGTTCAGAGAGGCCCTCCCAAGAACCGGGGCCCCTCCTTTCACCGCTTCGTCTTCGGTGTACAGGGGCGTGCCCATTCCTGGGCGGTCCGCCACTCCCATGGCGCAGCCTGGGGCCTGTTCCTCCGCTCCGGCAGCCCTCAAACGTGGGGGATGAGGGTCTCCTTAAATGCCGCCAAGAGGGCCCTCTGAAACTGTTGGTCAGTGAGCCTGTCACTTTCTGTCACTCACACAGCAGCGGTGCTTAGCAAGAGCCACCTGTTCTGAGGGCTGCTTGGTCAGCATTCCCCTGGATCTCTGGGGTGGTGCAGACACGTGTCAGCTGGAGCGTGCCTTCCGGCTTCTCTGCATCCGGTTGTCCGCATCCGGTTCTCCGTAGGTGGAAGTCTCCGCAGGTAGAAGTCTTCCGTGGCATGCAGTTTGTTTTCTAGGACCGCCTCCGCGAGCCGCTGTTTTGGGTTGGTTTCCTGAGAAGCAGAACCTGAGATGGGGTTCATGGCTCATGTGATTTTTTTTCCCGAGGGACCAAAAGAGGAGAAGGGGAAGGAAGAAGCAGGACAAGGTCAGTGAAAAGCGAAGCAAAAACGTGGTCTCACGGGAGTCTGGTTCTAGCCTGATCCGGGGCTCCGCAGAGCAGAGTGCGCCCTGGATCACAGAGTCACCGCGTGAGGCAGGGCAGCCTGCCTTTGTGTCTCCCACGTCGGTCAGCCCTCCGCCTCCTCTCCCAGCAAGAATCACAGTCTATGTTGCTCCCCCTTCTCCCTCAGAAGCCTGGGGTTGGAGGTCTGGGGTGGGGGGTCGGGGAGCATATCCTCAGCCTCTGCAGAGAGAAGCTGGAAGTGCTTTGGCCTTTGTCCCACTTTCCCTGGAAACTGATTTCAGGTTTAAAGCTATTTTGATTCATTGTCATGCACGTCACTGATACGATATCTGCTGGCATGGCCGTGGGCATGGGGACGAGGAAAAGGCCTGAGAAATGCTTCTGCGCAGCCAGGCTTGCCCTCTGGGATGCTCTGGTTGGATAACCATGGATGCTACAGCATTGTGTTGCGAAGGCCTTTGTCTTTGTTCCCCCTGATGCCTGGGATGCTCACTACTTGTTCACTAATTACCGGCTGAATTAGGGAATCACCATGAAACTCAAAGGACTTAGGATATAAACATCAATTTTCTTTTTTAATTTTTTCCAGTCAGATGTTGTGAGTGGGCCTTAGAGGCAGGATGACAGGAGGGAGGAGGGTGTGCTGGTTTAGGGCCGCCTCTTTGGAATCAGGAAGACCGAGGCTGGGACCTGAACAATGACCTTGAGCGGGCGGCTTAGTCTCTGAGCCTCAGTTGTCTGTTCAATGGGGTGGCACGTGTCTCTACTTCCTAGGCCCGACGTGAAGATTAAACGGGATAATGCGTGCACTCAGAGTGTGCTGGAACTGGCTCTGAGTCCTTGCTCTTCTTTAAAGAATCAAAATCGGAAGTCTTCAACAACGCATGCTGGGAAATGCATTGAAAATGGCTTAGAGATCCAGCCAGCAGACTCATACTCCAAGAACAAGCCTTAGCCTGAATCAACAGATTAGTGAATGAAGGCACATTTATGTGGTTTAAGGCAAAAATATAACGAAAGGCTGATTAAAGGAGGCCAAAGAGCCAGAGCAACCGGGTGCAGTGTGAGTGACCCTGGCTCGGATGCTAAACCAGCAACACTCAGGTCTCTCTGAAAAGTGTTCTTAGGACAGTTGATGGGATTTGAATGTGGGCTGTCGCTTACATAACATGTTACATTACAGTAACACGCCAGTGTTCCTTCCCTGGCTTTGATCGTCGCGTGTGGTTGTGTAAGAGAACGTCCTTGTTAGGAAACACACCCTGAGGTCTTTAGGGGTAAAGAGGCGTGACGTCTCCAACATGCTTTCAAGTAGATCAGAAAAGTGATTTGTAAAAATACGGAGAGAATTACAGCGACAAAGCAGCAAGGCTAACTACAAACAACTGCTAACTCTGGGTAAAGAGTACACAGGAGTTCTTTGTGTTACTCCTGTAATTTTTCTCTGCGATTATAGTGATATAAAAATATAAAGTTATACAAATGCTTATGTTAAGAATGTAGATTGATTTTGATAACCCACTATCATTATTTAGATAATTAAATGTGCTCTTAATTGATCAGCCCTGGAGCTTCCAGGGCCGAGTAGAGTAGGGTACCACAGGGTCAGCGTTCCAGGGTCAGAGGTTGAGTGTGGGAGGGGTAGCAGCTAGACGGTGAAGACGGTGTACCCAGCTCAAAGGACTTGAACTTTGGGGAGCTGCTGAAAGGTTAAGAAGGGGAGTTATGGGAACCCACTTACACTTTCGAATGATCACACTAGCAGCTGGTATGCAGTGGGACTAGGAGAGGGAGGGGAAGTTGCAGCAGTGAGGCTATGAGCCATTTCGAAGAGGAATAACTGGGTTTCGCATTTCATTTGTGGCGATGGGGGATAGAAGGAAGTGGATTTGCCCTGGCTGGTGTGGCTCAGTGCTGGCCTGTGAACCAAAAGGTTGCTAGTTCTATTCCCAGTCAGGGCACGTGCCTGGGTTGCGGCCAGGTCCCCAGTTGGGGGTGTGTGAGAGGCAACTAATCAATATATCCCTCCTACACTGATGTTTCTCTCGCTCCTCTCCCCTCTCTCTAAAAAAGAAATAAATAAAATCTAAAAAAAAAAGAAAGAAAGAAATGGATTCAAGGCCATGGCAGAGTTGGAACCATCTGACTGGGAGTGGTGGGAGGGAGTGGGAGCAGTCCAGGTTAAGGGTGATTCCGCTGACCCCGAAGACGCTTCAGTAGGAGAGAGAGAGGGGTGGAAAGAGTGGGCAGGGCTCGACGAGGAGTTCTCTATAGATCAGAGGGAGTCAGAGGACTGGACATCGGGTTATCGGCGGGCCATTGCCCCCTCAGTTCATGGCACACCAAGAAATGTGCTGTCTTAGAATTGGTGAAGAATGGAAGTTAAGCCAGATTGCTTTCCAGTTAAGTTGCACTGACTTCATCTCCCATTAGCTGTGCAAGGGGGTTGGTTGGTGTTTCCCCCATATCCTTGTCAACACTTCGTGATTTCTGACCTTCTACTTTTCGCTAATCTGATGGGGCTAGCTAATGATAGGTTGCCTTTGATGGTTTACTAGTAAGTGTAGCCCCCCCCCCCCCCCCCCCCCCCCGCTGCTTCTTAGTCACCGGAGTTTCCTCTTCTACACATTCCTATGCATATCATTTGCTCATTTTTCTACTGGGTTTCCTGTACTTTTCTTGCTGGTTTTGAAGGAGTTTTTGAGCATTTTAGATATTAATCTCTTACCAACTTTAAATATTGTGTGTTTTCCCAATTTGTCACCTGTGCATTTTGCCTGTAAAATCTCTCAATTTTGTCGTGGTCAAAGGTAATATTTCTCCCTATGTGATGGGTGCTGTTAGAGTTTCAGGAGGGCCTTCCTTCCTTCCGTCTCTTACCATCGACCCTCTGACTGGCTGTCTCATCTGGAATTTCCTGTCTCACTAATTCATCCTCCAGCGTTATTCATTCTACCGTTCAACCAATCTATGGAGTTCCTTTTTTTTTTTTTTTTTAAAGATTTTATTTATTTATTTTTAGAGAGAGGGGAAGGGAGGGAGACAGAGAGGGAGAGAAACAGCAATGTATGGTTGCCTCTCACATGGCCCTCACTGGGGACCTGGCCCGCAACCCAGGCATGTGCCCTGACGGGGAATCGAACCGGGACCGTCTGGTTCCCAGCCCACGCTCAATCCACTGAGCTACACCAGCCAGGGCTGGAGTTCCTTTTTTTAAAAAATATATTTTATTGATTATGCTAGTACAGTTGTCCCATTTTTTTCTCCCCTTTATTCCCCTCCGCCCTGTGCCGCCCCTCCCTCCAGCACCCCCCCCTTTAGTTCATGTCCATGGGGCATACATGTAAGGTCTCTGACTTCTCCAGTTCCTATACTGTTCTTAATCTCCCCTGTCTACTTTGTGCCTACTGTTCATGCTTCTGATTCCCTGTACCTTTTCCCCCATCCTCCCCTCACCTCTCCCTGCTGATAATCCTCCATCTGATGTCCATTTCTGTGATTCTGTTCCTGTTCTCATTGTTGGCTTAGTTGGTTTTTGGTTTGTTTGTTTTTTTTTAGGTTCAGTTGTTGGTAGTTGTGAGTTTGTTCTCATTTTACTGTTCATAGTTTTGATCTTCCTCTTTTTCTTAGATGAGTCCCTTTAACAGTTCATGTGATAAGGGCTTGGTGATGAGGAACTTCTTTAGCTTGACCTTATCTGGGAAGCACGTTTTCTGCCCTTCCATTCTAAATGATAGCTTTGTTGGATACAGTATTCTTGGATGTAGGTCCTTGCCTTTCATGACTTTTAATACTTCTTTCCAGCCCCTTCTTGCCTGCAAGGTTTCTTTTGAGAAATCGGGTCATAGTCTTATGGGATGGAGTTGCTATTTTAAAAACATATTTTTTCATACTTTCAACCCAGTGTTGCTTATCGTTTTTCAGGATAAGTGCTCTTGAATTGCTTTATAAACTCTGATTCTCTTCTGTGTTCTGGAGAATATTTGTTGCGCTCATTTGAGCTGTTGTCTGTCCTGGCATCCCGGCCGCGCTTTAGCTGACATTTATTTCCCCCCTTTTGGCTTCCTTTAATGGTGACGTCCTCAGTTATTTCACCTCGCAAGGTCCCCCAGGCTCACCCCGCCCTTTGGCTGCCAGGGTGTGTTTTCCCCGTTCTGCGGCATTCCCCTTTGTTTTGTTTTAAGCTCCTGAAACAGGTAGGGCCTCTCTCTTTAAAAACGTTGTCAGAGACAGGAACCTATGCTTGAGCCGCTGTGTTGAAGAGGCAGAGCTGACCAGCTCCCAGGGGCCAGCATGCTGGCTCAGGGTGGTGTCTCGGCCCAGGGGCCAGGCAGACAGCTGCAGCCTGAGGCTTTGTGCTAGAAAGGCAGGGGTGCACTGAGGTCAGTCCGTGCTGTCCTGGAGACGGCTCTTGTGACAGCCTGGCTTCCGCTGCAGGGTTTCCTTTTTCATCACACTCCCCCTCTTTTCTACTTCCTTCTTAAAAAAAAAAAAAATTGAGGTGGAATTTACATAACATAGAATGAACCCCTCTGCACAACTCAGTGCCCTTTAGTACACTCACACCGTTGTGTAACCCTCAGCTCCGTCTAGTTCCACAACATTTTCATCACCCTCAAAAGGGACTCCCTAACTATGATGTGAGCACCCCGCGCCCCTCGGATCCGGGCGGCCGCCCAGCAGGCCGCTCTCTCTGCGGGCTCACCTGCCCTGCACGGGCGGTGGGGGTGGGGGGAATCATACAATATGTGGCCTCAGTGCCTGGCTGCTATCCTCGTCCCTTTTGTGCTTTTCAGTTGGCTCTCTTCTCCCGGGAGCTTTGGGGCACCAAGCAGTCTCCCAGGCATTTCCTAACTCCGTTTTCCAGGAATTAGGCCAGAGAAAGAAAGGAAAGAAGGGCAGAGGGCTGGCCTCGGGGGAAGGGAGGCTTCAATCAGTTTAGGGAAAAAGAAATCCAGCAGCTTGGGTTCCATGGAGTTTGGTTTTGTGGAGGTGAGAGGCGTCCAGACCTGTAGGAAATTTTTATAAGCATGCATTTGAGCCTAAGCTGGCGACACGGACTGAGGAGTGAATCAATGGCACCCGAAATGCCCCCGGGGGACACGTTTTGCTGTTTCTCTGGTGCATTTGCGATTGAGGAGGGCGTTGAAGGACCACTGCACGAGGGCGGGAGAGGGCAGGCCCGGGATGGGATGACCCTCAGTTACGATTCCCTGCTTCGGGCCGGTGGTCGTGTCTCAGAAGGAGGGTCTGAAAGAGACCCCTCAGAGGCGTGTCAACCCCCAGCACAGAGGCCCTGGTCAGGGCTCGCTTGCGTCAGAGATGGGCCTTCCGGTAAAGAAGTGATGTGCCTGGAGTGCGCCTCCTGCCCTGACCTGCGCAGTGAGGATTTTATGATCAGATCGCCCTGTGGGCTGCTTCCCACAGAGCCCCTTTTTCGTCCCGTTTGGAGGCCCCTTGTCCCAGCCCACTAGGTTTTAAGTACCCAGTCCTGGGCTTCGGAGCCGCGCTCTGTGGGAGATGGGCTTGCCTTGGCTCTGTGACTAGGAAGGAAAGTTGCATTTGGGGTGGGGGTCAGGGGAAGGAGACCTGCTGGAGACTGGTGTGACCGAGCAGAAGAGCAGGGGAAACAGCCACAGGCTCTAGTGGCCCCTGACATTCCAGTGTCTGCTCGTGGAGACCTAAGATGCTGCCGGGAGACACAGGACAGGAAATTGTCAGGAAGGGCGGCAGGGCAGGGGAGGGCAGATAATTGGGGGCGGTGGCTTCTCTTGACTCCCTGTGTGTCTGGTTAAAGACCTGCTGATGGCCCCCTGCTGCCTTGGGCGTCTCTCTCTGGTTTCTGTGCTGCGAAGGGCCCACCTACCTCTGTTCCCGGGCGGGGAGACATGTGGGTGGGAATTGCGGAAGGTGTGCTGGGCAGGCTCCCTCCGGGATTTCTTCCTGCAGGACGGGGCCTTTATTGTCTTGAGCTGCAGAGGTCGGTCCCTCATCTGAAAACTGCAGTCCCCCGGGGCCTCTCCTCCTTCTGACGTCCTTTACACACAGGAAATTGTGTGACCTCGGGGAGCTCATTTCCCTTTTTAATGCATCAGCTTTCTCAGCTGTGATCAAAGACGTTAGGGAGTTGAATAGTGTGTCCCCCACTAAATTCACGTCCTTCCAGAACCTACAGCCTTGCTTGGCACCTGGCACTCTTCCTGACCTAGATCCTCTTAAAACAAACGGGTAAGCTAGTCAGTACAATGTACCTGAGCTCTCTGAGCTGCGCTAGCAAATTAATGCACCCAAAGGAGGGGCTTGTTAGGACCTCCAATCAGGCCTGCCTGTCGATGTACATACAGGGAACAGCCTGGACTTGCAGTTGGTTTCTGAAGTGGATGGTGGGGGAGGTGTCATGGACTTTTAACCTGTGCACTCTGATGCTGTCTCCAGGTTCACAGTGTCGGAATTTTGCTACATTGTGGAACACCCAGCTGGGGTCCGAGAAATGCTTGGTTGTAGGTGGGAACCCCGCCCCCCCACATTGGAAATTGGGTGACTGCAAGACCTTTTAACCAGGTGACTTTTCTAGGCTGACAGTAGATTTTCTCTGCCCATTTCCTTTTCTGCAGATGCTCAGAGAAATGACATGTTTACCCAAGTGACATAGCAAGTCTGCGGCAGCCCTAGGTCTGTGGTTCATGTGCTTTCCTCTAGGGCAGGCTGGGCGAGAGGATTCAGGAGGTTACATGCAGTGACAGTCCCGAGGATGTGTATGGAAGATGACCCTCCAGCCGCACCTGGCTGGTCACAGCCAAGGCCCGCTTGTATGGACTCAGCCTCTCTCTCTCTTAAAAAAAAAAATTACACACACACACACAGGAGACAGGAAGGAGAAAGAGAGGAAGTGAAATGTCAATGTGTGGTTGCCTCTCATGCGCCCCCTACTGGGGACCTGGTCCACAACCCAGACATGTGCCCCGACTGGGAATCGAAACAGTGACCCTTCGCTTCACAGGCCTGCACTCAATCTACTGAGCCACACCAGTCATGGTTCACAGCCTCTTTTCATCTTCTGAAACACTTCCTGCAGTTCCTCCCTGAATCTATGGACAACCTCGATGAGCGTTCTCCAGGCCAAAGGTGGGGTGCAGGGTGCGCAGTGGAGTGGGAAAGTGGACAGTTTTTGACTTAAAAACACAGGCTTGAATCCGCTGGTTGACAGCAGCCCGTCCAAGAAAGAGCTGCTCCATTATTTTCCCCAAAGATTGCATTGGCTTTACTCCAACGCTCACGGCAAGGTCTGGTTTCACTCTTCCCAGGGATTAGCTTGTGCGCTTTCCTTAACCGTGAGCGCCAGTACCTCGCGCAGGACTCGCTGTATGTGGGCAGATGTCCAACACGAGACATCTAGCACGGGCTCGCGCAGGCCACCGTGCGGTGGCGGGAAGGACGCGGCCCTTGCCCTTGGTCAAACGGGACCCAAACCCCGCCCCCTTCGCCCCTGCACCATTTCGCAGCTGCGGGATTCCGTTCTTCCTCCCTCGTTCTTCCTCGCTGTGGGTTAACTGGTGTCCCATGAAGTGGTGCGCGCGCACGTGTGATAGAGCACGTGCTCCGTGAAGTTCAGCCTTTTCAGCTTCTGGTTCTGTGAACTCACCGTCTCCCCTGGGACTGGGCAGTCTTCCCCCTCCCAGATGCTGCTCCTGCATCTTCGCAGCCGCCATCTAGAGGTTGAAATCATTTTCAGAACAAGGTCACCGGAGAAGAGGTCGCTTGAGAATCCCTCTGCAGGCAGTTAGACTTTATTTTAGGGTTCAGTGCAGGGCGGAGCTGCTACTCCCCCTCTGCTCGTTCCCCCTTCTGTCCTCACCCCCACAATTTAGGTAAAGAGATATTTTTAAGGTGCATTTTAAAATTTAAATTTTAATACCAGATGAAAATAGCATCTCAAGTCCAATGAAGAAAGTCTTACAGACCTTCATGAATGTTAATGAGAAACTTGGTGTTATTTTTTAGCTGCCAAATGCTGGCACCTGCGTTTCTCACTTATGTTTACTTGCAATTTAGCCCCCCTCCTCTGGCAGCCACCAATCTGTTCCCTGTATCTATGAGTCTAGTTTTTTTAAAAAATTTAAGATTCCACATATAAATCAGAGTCATATGGTATATGTCTTTGTCTGACATTTCATTTAGCATAATGCCCTCAAGATCCATCGATGTTGTCAAAAATGGCAAGATTCTTTTTGGTGGCGAAAACAGTCCGTTCTGTGTGTATGTAGATTATATGCTGCATTGTCTTCAGCTGTTCATCCACGATGGCCACTTAGGTCTGGGCTGTTGTGAGCAATGCCGCTGTGACCTCGGGGCACAGATATCTCTCTGACACAGTGTCTTCATTTCCTTCCAGTACGTGCCCGTAGGTGAAGTTGATAGTGGTAATTCTATCACTAACTTTCTGAGGAACTTCCACACTGTCTCCCGGAGTGGCTGCTCTAAGGTACCTCCCCACCAACAGTGGGTGCCCCCTTTTCTCCACGCCCTGGCCCACACTTGCTGTTTCTCTCTGATGACAGCCGTTCTGGCATCTCCTTGTGGTTTGACTTGCGTTTCCCTGGTGATCAGTGATGCTGAGCATCTTTTCATATACCTGTCGGCTTTGGAAAAATGTCTATTCAAATCCTCTGCCCAATTTTTGGAAACAAGTTTTCCAAGCAAATGGACAAGAAAAAAGAGCTGGGGTAGCAATACTCATATCAGACAAAATAGACTTCAAAAAAAGGGCCATAAAGAGAGATCCAGAAGGACACTTTATAATACTCAAGGGAAGAATCCACCAAGAAGACATAAATATTGTAAATATATATGCACCCAACACAGGAGCACCCAAATACATAAAGAAAATCTTGGAGGACTTCA